>PVJO010003546.1:0-121780 GCA_004026905.1 Hystrix cristata | reverse complement strand
TGAAAGACTCACACTTGAATGGCGAGCTCAACCACCCTCCACACATGCCATTCTGTGGAGTCATGAAAATAGTTTGGAGATCATCCCTCAGTGGTCCTAGCTCTCCCGACCTTAATGTCTCTTCACTTCCCGCCACATCAGCTTCCTGCTGCCAGGCCTTTGCTCTCCTGTGCCTGGATGCTACTCCTGAGCACAATCTGTGTTAATTACATTCTCAGTTCCTTGAGGACTTGCATTTTGTGAGATGTTGTAGACCTCCCACATAATCACAGCGCTCATTGTGTAAGATCACAGGGCTCTAGAACAATGATGGCGAACCCTGTAGAGCTTTCAATGACACAAACAGCCTGGTGCAGCACGCGTGCCAGAGGTTCGCCACCCCTGGCCTAGACTCTAGCTTGGAAGGGACGGCTATGGACTGCATGTCCTCGCCAAAGCTCATGTTGAAATGTAATCTCCCCTGTGGAGGGTGAACTCATTCATGATGGGGCCATAATTCCTGTGTCTCACTGCAGGGCAGCATGTACCTCCTGTGGTTCAAGCCAGCAGCAACCTGTTAAGTGGGTGGGAACTTAAGCTGACTATGATATTTGGAACCTTTGGGAAGGAACTAATGTTAAATGAGGCCATAAGGGTGGGGCCTAAAGCCCACAGGACTGTCACTTTACAAGGGAAGGAGACAGCTGAGCTAGGACACACAGTCTCTCCAATTACAACATCCCCTGCATTGCCTGAGGACTGCAGAGTGCTCGCCACCAAGAAAGACCTCACCAGATGGGACTGCCTGATCTTTAACTCCTCAGCATTCAGAACCTTGAGTCAAATAAACATTTATTCTTTGTAAGTTACTCAGTCTGTGATGTTAAGTTTACGGAAAATAGACAGGGACCTCCAGAAATGCGTGCCGGTGGCTCTCAAATGCTGGCTTGGATCAACATCCCCTGTCTGACTCTCTCCACTCCCACAAAGGCCGCTGCAGTCTGCCCTGTGTGGAATTCCAAGCTTCTGCAAGATTTCTAGGCTTGCAAGTGGAAGTTGTCTATCCAGCCAACCCCTCAATTTAAAGACAGTGAGCCTGATCTTCCCACAGTTCACATCTTAGGGTGTCAAAGCTGAACCCCAGAATGCTAGGACTCAGCTATTCTGGCCTTTCCATGGGCTTTCTACCATCTCCATGTCTTTAATTCTGACTCAGAAGCCTTAAAAAAAAAAAAAGGAATAAAAACAATCTCCTTCTCAGACCAGCTCCATCAGAAACTTTGGAGGAACCTGTTCTTGTAACATGATAATTCCCACAATTTTTATAGTATTACCTTTTGACTTGGGTTCCCCTATCAGATGCTTTTTAGCTAATTTACAAATGATTCTTGAAGCTATACACTAAATCCTTATCTCCTTCCAGGGTCTGGCAAGGTCTGTACACTGGGATTCCCAAGAATGTTTCCTTTTTAAAAATTATCTTGTGGTACTGGGGATTGAACCCAGGACCTCTGCAGTGAGCTACATCCCCAGCCTCTCTTTATTTTGAAATATGGTCTAAGTCACTATGTTTCCCAGGCTAGGCTCGAAAAGTGTTGCTTTTCTACCTGATAAGTGCTAGTGATTTCAGAATCCACTGAGAAAAGGGTTGGTTTTTTCCCCTGGGGTGTCCTCAAAGTGAAGCGAATATCTTTATGTTTTTACCCTTTAGAGAGATAAAACATCAGGACCTGCTCTGTGTACCCTTCTGCCCTTAGTCCCATCCCAACATACCTGCAAAGAGGTGCGGTGCTGAAATCCAGAGCCAGTGGAAGCCCAGAAGAAAAACTGTCTACGAAGTGAGCTACAGAGCTCGAGCTGTCCTTGCTGCCCCGGGAATTTATCCACTCTCACAGGCCAATCTCAACCCAAGCCGACTTTCCACTCAGGTGTCCGGACGCTGGAAGTTTGGACCCTGGCTGCGCCTCAGCTGCCTCCGGCCTGGCATTGGGTAAGGCCAAGAACACAGAGAGAGTTTCTCCAGTCTCATCGCTACTGTTGTTCTGGCCAAAGCCTGGTGCCACATCTCATTCATTTCTGACCTGAGCTCATCAGGACCCTGAAGGAAGGACACAGGTCACAGGACCCACACCAAGAAGCGGCACAAAGGGAAATGCGCGGCACCAAAAGCAACACTGAAGCATGTCCACAAAACCACCCAGATGACCTTAATAAGCCGCAGCAGTGTAAAGCCGACTCTGCACGGCAAACACGTTTTAATCAGAAGGCAAGACAAGCGTTCTCAGCCCGGGCGCTGCATGGGAATCCACTGGGAGCGTTTAAAAACACTTACACCTGAGTTCCATTCCCAGCGGCACTGATCTGATTGGGCAAGAGTTCAGTTTGGTCACGAGGATGTTTTTAAGGCTTCCCAGGTGAATAATGTTCCTAGCCAAGGCTGAGAAGCATTGACACAGAGGAACATCGGAAAAACAGAAACCAAAAGAGAGGTGGAGAGAATTAAAATAGAAATTTGTATTGGCAATAAAATGAAAGAAGGGAGATAGAGAAAGAGACACACTGGCCAGGAAGGAGAAGGGGACTGAGGGACAGAGACCAGGCTGATGGTGATTACACAGATGACTGGGTGATAGAGGAGGGAGGAGGCTATGAGAACACAAAGAAACAGAAAACAATTCAGAACAGATTCTGACAGCAAAGAAGAAAAAGAAAAAGAAAAAAAACCCAGTATTTACTGATAGCTTATTATATGCCAGGCCTACTGTGCTAGGGACTTTATGAAACAGGGAGCCAAGAAAGGAAGAGAGGTGCTATAGTGTGAATCAGAATGTTTCCTGGAGGCCCATGTACTAAAGGTGAGGTTTCCTGCTGGCACTGTTGGGGTAGAGCCTTTAGGAGGTGTGGCATGTTCCTGAAGAGGATTGTGGGCCCTGGTCTCTTCCACTTTCTCACTTTGCTTCTTTGGAGAAGGAGGTTCCTTCCCCAAATTTCAGCCATGGTGTTCCATCCCTGGCCCAAAGCAGTGGAACCAAACAGCCATGGACTGAAATCTCCAAAACTGTGAGTCAAAACAAACCTTTCCTCTTTGTATGTGGATTATCTTAGGAATTGGTTACACTAATGAAAAGCTGACTAACATGAGGAGTAAGGAGAACAAAGCTCTTAGACACAGGCAACAGAGACAAGGAATTTTCACAGCAAAAGCTAAAACAATTGAGAAAACACATGTAACCTGTCCCAAAGCACCCAGGCAATAGGACTTTGTAATCAATTCAGATAAAGTCTCATGGAAGGCAATAAACTCAGGTTTTTCATTAAGCCTGATCTGGTTTTTCTCCTTTCTCATGCCATTAGTCTTCAGCACCTTGAAGATACTCTTCCTGGCAGTGTGCCGGGGTACAAACCAGCTTGGAGGGCAAGCAGGGCTTCCAGACCTAAGAGGAATTGCTTCTTTGGAAGAGGTGGGAAGAGTGCTTTGCTTTGAAAAGCCCTGAGTTTACTGAGGCACCCTAAAATGAACTCTCTGCAGTAGCTTCAATTTTTTCTTCTCTGAAAACAAAGAAGGGGCTGCAAAGGGAGCCCAAGAGCATGGTTATAATTAAAGTTTCCATTAGAAACCTGCTCAGGTGGCATATACCTCTGCAGTAAAACGAGCTGCTGTGCTGGCCCAGGGTCTCAGTGGGAGAGAAATGCAAGAAACTGGCTTTGCGCACAACAGCACATCACACATTGTGATGACTGCTTCATGTGCGGTACATTGTCCCCACACACCAAGGATTATTTCATAAACACGAAATGAGTCACCTGTGCCTAAAGAAAAGGCATGGAACCCGCACTTAGCAGGAGAGGGTAGGAGTGTGATCCTCCAACCAGGAGCCTAGTAACCCAGAACAGGGACCCGTAGGCTTCAGCTTCATGGTAAACATAGAGAACATCTCCCCAACTTGAAAGAACTACACATAGGCCCTTGAGAACTATAGACTGAGGCACAAATTAACTGTAAAATATGCCCTATGGTACTGCCACCCACCTGGCTAGTCCCGATACCACTCAGATTAAAAAAAAAATCCAATTCACCTCTGAATACCTACATCCACCACCACTGATACAGCCTTCACTCTGGCAGACACAATACCAAGTACTCCTAGTGTTTTACAGGTGTTCCACTGTTTAGTCCTCAGATCAACCCTACGAGGTAAGGCACTTACTTAGTAAGACACTTAGTAAGTGGCAGATCTGGAGTGAAAACTAGCCTGTCACTCAGACTTCAGAATCCACCTTTCTGTCCCACATTGGAAACCTCATGTCTCCCTCTACCTTCCCCTTTCACTTCCACTAGAGTGAAGGAGAGAACTAATCTTATTATAGATTATTCAGGACCTAAAGTACTCTGTACCCAGAGCCAAAAGTATTTGAATTGGTTTGGACAGAAGGAGCAGAGAGATTTAAATTATCTGAATAACTGTTTCAATTCACTACTATTAAATATTCAGTGAACATTTACTATGTGCCAATTTCTATGCCCAGAGGGGTAGGACAGAAATACTAGATGGGACCAAGCAAAATCAGTTCTATATTGCTCTAGGATCCCTTGAAATCCCTGTACTAAAAATTTTACTATTTAGGAGGCATATAGAGATATATATATGCACATACATATGTGTGTGTGCATATATACACATGCACACACAAAATCATGCACCCACACAATAAGCAATACAAGACCCTTTTGGAATTTAGAGATAATTTTAGCCAAAAAAGACCTGGGAGATCATCAGATCCAACATTCCTGTTTTATGATTTGTGTCAAACGGACCCAGAGGACTGGAATGGCTTGCCAGGATCGCCTGATCCCAGCTCCCAGCCATGATTATGGGCAGTCTGTAGACAGCATGAGTGAACACAGACTGTCCCCAGTGACACAGCAGGAAATGACAGAAGTCCATCTTCTGATTACTAACATGGCAACATTCCTTCATACTAGCTGTCATTTGTCATTCTTATGAGAATCTACCCGAAGATTATCTGTGAACATATGACTGAGAAGTTTGGGAACACTCAGACTTTCCATCAAGGTGACCAGAAGAAATGTCAGCTGGCTGGCTGGAGGGATGGCTTTCTAGATAATGACGAGGCGACTAGAAAGGGCCTGTTGAATCCAACGACAGAAGCTTTGACCCAAAGAGCCAGACAGAGTGTATGTCCATCCTCCAATGCCAAAAATTCCGAGGACTTGGGGGCCTCAGGTATGTCCAATTGTTTCCTCTGGTTTTAATGTTATTGGCCCTAAACATCAGTACTATTCTCCAATTGCCTACCTGCATCTCTTCCAACACATTCAAACATGATTCCTGGGCCTGGCCTGAAGCCTTCTCTTCCCTTTGCATTTCAGTTCATGGCCATCCTATCCGCCCACTTATTTGGGTCAACGATGCAGACATTATCCTGTGTGTAATACGTATTTTAGCTGGGCTTTGTCTCCAGCTCCTGGGAGAAATCTGTGGGATTTCCAAAGTGACAGGAATGTCTTTAATGTTGGGCCCCTCAAAAAATGCATGACAATTTATGTTAGTGAGGTGACATGTAGTGGGTCCTTAGATAATTTCTGCCTACCATATAACTCAGGATGGGTCAGGTCACACTAGAAAGATCAGCCATGTGATTAGAGGGTTGGGATTTTCTGTCCATCTGAACTTGGGGTAAGGAGAGACTGAGTCATGCGAGCAGTGATCAAACCTATGTAATGAAACCCCAGTAAGCACTCTGGACACTGGTACTCTGGGAGCTTCCCTGGCTGGCAATATGCTGAGTATTGTTGTTCATCATTGTCAGGAGGGCAAGGGGCCCCTATGCATGGAAACTTTGTATTTGGACCTCTTAGTCACCACCTCATGCAACTCTTTTGATTTGTATTATTTTGCTATAATAGAAATATAATCATCAGTAAGTTCCACAGTCTTTCTACCAAATTATCTCCCTGAGAGTAGTCATGGAAACCTCCAAACTTGTAGCCAGAAGCTGGCCCTGGGGACCCTTGAATTTGTAGCTAGCATCTGAAGTGAGGATGGTCTTGTGATCATCTATAAAGTTCAGCCCCACCACAGGTACCTGGATATCTCTGTTTCTCTTGCATTCTGCTTCCTGTCTTCTAGGCAATCATGTTGGGTCCATTTCACAACAGCTTCGGGATCTGAGCACTTGCCACCATCTCTGGTGCTTTGACCCCACCCCAGGCTACTTGGATTCTTGCATTAGCTTTCTAACCACCCTCCTTGCTTTCACTCTCACCCCTTAATCTCCACTTTTCTCAACACAGCGTCTGGAATGATCCTTCTAAAGCATCAGTGAGATCAGATCGCATCACTCCTCAGCTCACACCTTCCAAGGGCTCCCATCCTATGCCAAGAAAAACATCAAGTCCTTATTCTGACCTTCCAAGATCTGGTTCCACCATCACCACCATGGCTCTTCTCTGACTTCCTTTCCTACTACCTCCTGGACTCTGCTTAAACACTCCAGCCTTGCTTAGCACGCCACACGTGACCCATCCCAGCGCTTTCCCACCTCTGCAGGGCTCTATTTGGATCTTTCCCTAGATGATTCATGGCTCACTCATCACCAACTTCAGGTCTTTGCTCCAGTGTCCCTGTCCCAGTGAACCCTTGCTGACTGCCCTCTTTAAAATTTCACTTCCAGCCTTTACTTTTCTCTGTAGCAGTAATTGCCGTTTGGCACATTTTGTATGTATAGTATAAATTTTCTGAGCCTCCTCTCTCACCACCTAGACCACAACTCTACAATGACAGAGATTCTTATTTCTATTTCAACATGTAGAATGCCACTTGGCATTTCATAACTCCTTAACCAATATTTGCTGCACAAATGCATGAGTTCCTGTTGACCAAGTAAATGGACGAGTACAATGGAGGCTCTCATTCACTATTGATGGGAATGTGAAATGGTGCAAGAACTTTAGAAGGCAGTTTGACTGCAAATCAACTACAGACTGGCCATATATGCATCATATATGTAAGCTGAAACCTATTTTCACACAAAATTTGATAGCAGTTTTATTCAGAATTTCATCAAACTGGAAACAACCAAGCTTCTCTTGTAACATGCTTATTGATTGTGAACATGCTGATCTGTGGATACAAACGCCGGGGTCTCCACAGTACATGCGCTCCTCATTCTACATTCCCATTATAAATTTTCAAATTGGCGAGTGAGTTTGTCTACATCAGTTTGTCCAGGTTGGTGTGAGGAGTCCCTCCCTGAAAGGCAGATGCACTCTCATCGTGCTTAGAAGAATAGGGCAGTACACAGATTCGGGGAACATTAGCAAAACAAGTTTCACTTTCTACAGTCTTTTGGCCTTAATTTAACTTTGTGCCCAGCCCTGCAGTCTCAACACAACACACTTACATGGCTTTCAATCAATGATTAGCAGCCTCAGGGAGTCACTGGCCTGCCTTGTCCATTTTCTATTCTACCCACGGGGGGAACAGGATCCGAGTGCTTGCTCGAGGTCACACTGCTGATCCGAGGCGTTCCAGAGCCCCAGCACAGTCCTCCGAGGGCCTGGGCATCAGGCCTGTGTGCACACACAGGTACCCTCAACCTCACTCGTTCTGTTTTCTCCTCGTGTCTAAAACTGTCCTCATGCTTATACCTTAGATTCCTCTTCTTAATCTGATGATGAATGAGATTAACCTATGAGCTAGAAAACACTAGCAATGAAATCCAGAGAGTAGCCAATTCATGTTTTGTTTAAACTTCACCTTTACGCAATTTTGCATTTGTGTTCCTCAATAGCTGCAATTTGTTGCTTCGTTTTGTCCAAATTCTGTACTGAATCAAAAGATAAACAGTAAATTCAGTATGCAGTTTAGTTCTGCTATATGAAAAAAAAAGGGAAGCAGCTTAATTTCTACAAAGGCATATTTGTGATTCAAATTAATTTTAAACACCAGTAGCACATGCATAGGGGTCTCTGACAAATAAAATTGAGGAACATCCATCCCTTTCTCCCACATATCAAATTACTCTACCTTCTCTACCTTACTCTTATTTTAATAAAACAAACACCCTAAGATATGGAGCTGCCCCATGTCCCACAGCAGTAGGCAGTAAAGGAAGACCTTCCCTCAAGTTAAATGCAGTTCTAATCTTTATGTGTCTCACACTTAGAGCGATTGGATAGTCACTTTTATTTGGGAAATACTGGTAGCTTGAGCTGAAAACAAAATATAAAACCAAATAGGAATTCATTAATGCTCTTCAAGTAAAAAAGCTAAAGAAAAAGCCCCACAGACTAGCTGCTTCTGGGAACAGAGGCCACTTCTCGAGGCCACTCCGGCACACACAGCCGTGACTTTGATGTGCTTGAGTATGCAGGCGATCTCAGCTTGGGATAAGACATCTGAGCTGGAACTCAAAGAGGAGCGCAGTGCCTATTAGTTCAAATGAAATTAGCTTAAAGGATATGAAAATTTTATCAGATACATAAAATTAATTGAAATTACATCTCTGCCTAGAAGATATGCACATGGAGAAAAAGATCTGCTACAATGTGACAATTAAAATCTCATTATGTATCCCATCCCCGGTGATCTATGGGAGACTTCAGGGGGGCAGAAGAGGAGCTGAGCCTCCTCTTGGCTCAGCTGCTGATGTGCAGGAAACATGGTTGCCAGGTAACCACTTAGTAACCAAGGAGGCAGAGGGGCAGTGGGGGAACCCTTGCCAGAGAGGCCACCTCCAGGCTGCTGTCACAGACACAAGCCCCACAGTTTCTTACCTGGACCTCATAAGACAGCAGTCACTGGAAAGGTGAAAGGTTCTTGTCCAGTCGGTTTGTCCTTGGCTTATACAACCCCAAATGACTGATCTAATGGATTTAAAAAATTAACCAGTGTCACCAATCAGTCGCTTATTCCTTGCACAGAGTCTACATTCCTACTGGGCCAGGAATGCATCAGCTTGCCCCCAGGTCTTTTCTGCTTGCTTCTCTCTTCCTACCTGAGGCTGACTGTATTTTTCAAAGATTGTGGCAAAAATATCTCCCATCCCACATAGTCTTCTGTGGTGTGACTCTATCACACCTACATCCAGAGATGAAGTTCAGTCCTCCCCCTGGCATGGCTGTGTGACCTGCAGGGGCAGGTCATAAAAGATGATGCAGCTTCTGTCTTCGTCACTGAAACAATCAGATTTGGAGCCCTTGAGCGTTGACGTAAGAAGGCTTTTTAAGTCTGACTCTCCTAAGGCCACCACACTATGAAGAAGTGAGCAAGCCAAATAATAAGTAGTCTAGGGCCTCTCTCCCAGTCATTGCAGCAGCCCAGGTCCCGGATGTGTGAGTGGAGGAGCCTTCCGGTAATGCAGTCATTCGGCCTGCTGCAGCCCCCGTGTATTCCTCGCTAAAGTCTCACGCGTCATGGAGCAGAGACAAGACATTCTCACTGAGCCCTGTCCTGACCAAAAGACACCATAAGAATAATAAATTGGTCATTGAGGTAAGCCAGTGAGAACTGGGACATTTGTCTTGCAGCAAGAGTAACTGAAATAAGATCCTTGGTCACTCTATCCCGCCACCAGATGGTAGACAGCTCTTGTTTCTGCTGATGAGAGAGAAGGTATAAGTGGAAGAGAAACACCCCTTTACTGAAGGGTTGCAGACAGTGGCTGTGCCAGCCCCAAAGACCGTGAAGCCACACACTGCCAGCCATTGCCTACATTGGAACACTGTCACCTGCCTCTGTCACAAATGTCAACACTTCTTCCTCTCTGTCCCCTTCTCCCCTCCACCACTTTCATGGGCTACACCTTGAACCTGGCAATAGGACGGATGCCAAGATTCCAAACATCATTAGCTAACACAAAACCCACAAACTTACGAAAGTTGGTTTTCACTCATTCCTTTTGACACTCATAATAATCTACTCTCTATTTTCCATTACCAGAAGTACAGGGCCAGGGAAAAACCATTTATTTTTATTTGTTAAAGACAAATCTAAACAGAAATGCAAAAAATGATCACAGTTTTTCAAATATTTCACTATATTTTACAGCCAACTGATACCAAATAAGGAGGCTTTTATAAAGGACTCTAACCCTAACACTCATCTCAGCTCCAAGAGGCAGCTACTTTGTAATTGTATCCTGATTCTTGGTCTATTATGATAGTTAGCCAAAAATAACTGAGGAAATTATGCCAAAGAGCCACAGACTTCCTGATGTCTCATAGAACGTTGGTTTCTATGTCTCATATTTGTTTGGATGCAGCTTTTACAAATAAAAATATTTTTTAAAAATATTCATTTGTTTTGTTCTCAGCAAGTACAGAGCTGGTGAAAAGTCGCAATTACGATCACAGATTAGACCTGTATTGGAACAACCTAAACTTTCCTGAACCAAAACTTTTAAATGCAATCCCCACAAGAGGATTAAAAAATAAAAAAACAAACAACTTTTAGAGCAGATCTTCAGTATTTAACACTTTCCTGCTGGCTTGAACCACCAGAGGTATACGCATGACTGTTCCATCGAGCACTTTATAGCACCCAGTGGGGCTGTTCCACGCCTCCGGACGGGACAATCACTCATGCACCTCCAGTGGCTCACAGCCTCCTGGCAGCAAGACATACAAATTAATGCCCTGTCGTGAATGTGTTAATGGCGCCACCCAGAAATCCAGATTCAATATGAAACTTCCTAGTAAAACGATTTGAGAGATGCTCAAATTTGAAAACCCCACTTTCCATTTCATCCACTTTATGATGTCCTGCCCTCCTGGTGGCATTAACTTGAAAGAAAGTCCACAGCATCAAAATAACCACTCATCCCTGAAGAAGTTGGAAATATTGCTGAGAGTCATTTGAAGCCAGGCAGAGGAAGAAACAAATCAAAAGTCCCATAAAGTGGGCACAAATCTACAATTTCAGCCAGCACCATGTTCATTGGAAGACTCAGCATTCTGGGCACTGGGCAATAAATGTCTGAGTAAATCTCCCTAGAATATCTCCAATTATAGACTTGAAGGCTATCATCCTGTGGTTTAAATATAACTGTCCAGGGTGGGGGATTTAGCTCAAGTGGTAGAGCGCCTGCCTAGTAAGTGCAAGGCCCTGAGTTCAATCCTCAGCATGTCCCCCTCCAAAAAAAATTTTAACAATATAACTGTGATGCTTAGCAGGCCCACTCCTGCTGGCAGCTTTGCTACAGAAACAACCTCTCGAATGTCTAACCAAGAAGGCAGAAGTTGAAGTCACTAAATTCTTCAATGCTACATAGAATTTCCTGGAAATTCCCTAAGGGTGCTGCAGGAGGGGGAAATCTGTGGGGTATCACGGGTCTGAGCAGACCTTGTGTACCATACTGCACACTCCTCCTAAGAGACGCTAGGACCAGGATGGGAGGAGACTTTGGTTAACCAGCAAGCACACCCGGAAGCCCAAATGTGCCTGCTTTTACAACAGATTGGCAGAATGATGTGCCTGCCGGTGCGGAGCCTTGGGATAGCCAACATACTGCTCTCGCAACACTACAGATGTTGGAAGCGGACAGCTTTATATTCTTGTTCCCTTTCTTTGCCTTTTTCTGTTAATGTTGGTTGGGAGAGATGGAAAAGATATTGTCTTTCTTTGAGGAACACCAAATGACCTCAACATTAGTGCTATTAACATCTGCATTAGCTCGAGAGTCGATTTGATTTGCTTGCAGCAGCGACTCCCACCTCCCCACTAGCCCCAGCAGCTGTGAACCAGAAAACACTAATGGGCGTGATAATGAAGTTCCTGCAGTGGAACTGGTCGCTCCAAGGCGGCTATTAAAAAATCCCTCGAGGAGCCCAATGGCGTGAGTTGGTCCCTCCCTCTTCAGCCTCCTTACCATCCAAAGTGAAAAAGTAAAAGCAACTCAAGGCCAGTGCAGGGGCTCTCACTGGGTGGGTGCAGCGGGGGCAGGAGTGCCCAGAGGCAGGACCCGGATCACTGTCAGAAACGATTTTCCAAATCCAGAGCGGCGGAGGGAGCCGATTAGAAGGTACCCTGGCCTCAACAGACCTGGGTGAGCTGCTGTCGGCCACCGAGGCAAACCGCGTCCGGCTCCAGCTCTCTGTGGGTGAAAACTGATGCCGGCCTGCGCTGAGGGTCCCTAGTATGTCCCTTGGAGCCCTAGGAAGAGTAGGGGAGAAAGACAGTGGTCCTCAGAGAGGGTGGAGTGGACGAGAGAGTGCGGGTGCCGCTGCACAAAACAACCTTGCACCCCGGCTAGGGCGGCGCACGTCAGGATGGGCCCAGAGAAAGCCACTTTTCCAGTGAGTTTGTGGGTTGAATGTACGAGTGCAACTCACATTAATCACTGGGATGGGCGGGAGGGAAATAAATCCCTGCGTCCTGGTTCTGACTCACATGGGCGTGGGCGGAGGGACAGGGACCCCTGGGGCAGGAGCAAGAGGCCAAAAATTCCTGGGGAGCAGCTGGAATGGGGTTAGAAAAGGCCCAGGAAGTGGCAGGGATGAGGTCCTTATGCTGAATAAGCGGCACCGCCCTCAAAGGTCTAGGGAGCACCTGGCTTTACTGTTTTCTTACTCATATAGGAGCTCCGGGCACATCAGAGACTTGTCAAAATGCCAAAGCCATGCAGAAACACGGGCATATCTTTGTGTTGCTTCCTCGCAGGGAGGGCTGTGGGGGTCTATGAATGGTCTCTCTGTGCTCACCCCCCAGGCAGGCACTAATCATGCCAGACAGGAGAGTCTGAGCCTCGCCAAGGGCTGCCCCTAGTCCAAAGCAGGTTGGCGAGGAGGTTCTGAGATCTGTGGGAATCAGGCTACAGAAATTCTCTCTCCCACTGTTAAAAGTCTCTCAACACGATTTTGCAGGTTATCCAAACGAAAGCGGCCAGATTTAAGAAGATTATTCCACTTGGGTGGAGCACCCGCTGGTAGCTGGTAATCATGTCAAAGGCTCCTATTTTCCACCAAATTGCCTCTGAAAGCTTCATTTGCATGGGATCCCGTCTGCTTCTCCAAGCAAGGTGTTCTTAGAAGCCTCTAGAAGTGAGCAACACCCCCGCCCCATTTCTTGTGTCTTCTTCTTGAAACATAACCATGTCCTCCTCCTGAGAGAACATGCCCGGCCAGCCCTTCCCTCCATACAGAACCTCATCTGCTCAGGCTGAGCACAAAGAGGGCAGAGGATCTTCCTAGCTCCCCTCCCTCCCTGCTAGGCCCTCCCAGGCTGCTTCCCTAGGGAGGGAAGCCCTGGATAATGTCTATCCAGACCGCCCCTTTCTGCAGAAGCTTCCTCTTCCTGCTGAAAATTCGGTGACTCCCATGTGGGGCAAGGAGTGTGGCTCTATTTCTCACATTTGTCTAATAATTGGCCAAATGCTTCCTGACCATCTGCTTGCCGCAGGCCTTACAGAGGGTGCCTTCCCTTCAACATTCCCCACCTACCTGGTTCTCCTGACTGCCATCAGCTCTTCGCTCTTGAAGCCTACATCATGGTTACCCTGACCCTTTCCTCCCACACAGAGGCCACGACTCCACCAAGGGTACTGTCCCACCACATTCTAGTCCAGGTCTCCGGCAAAAACCTCTCAAAAGCACCCCCTGCTAGGTTTGGATCTGAAACATCCCACAAAGGGAGCTCTTGGGAGCCGGTAGTATCCTTAGGAGGTGGGGCTCTGTGGAAGGAAGTTAGTTCACTGGGGGTGCAGCCTTAAAGGGGATATGGGGATCCCAGGCCCTTCTTCTCTGTTTTGTTTCCCGGCAGCCACAAGTGGAGCAGCCTTCTCTGCTACACGCTCCACCACGATGTACTGTGCTGCCACAGGCCCAAAGCAACTGGCCCAGCCACAGCGAACTGAAACCATGAGCCAAAATAAGAACTGCCCTTTATCTAGGTGATTTCTTCAGGGTTTTGTCACAATGAGGGAAATGCTAACTGGCAAGGGGCACCAAAAGGACATTAACCTCAATTGCTAGGTTGGTTAGTGTTATTACAATAGTCTTTTCTAAAATTCAACATGCCAATTTAGGGAGAACTGGCAAAAGTTTGGAGGGGGTGTGTACATCGGGCAAGAATCATGTAGGAAAAGTAATTGCTAGCAGAAAAGTCTAGCAGTTTTAAAACATTCTGACCCACAATTAAATTCATTTCACATTACTGCTTAGCAAACAAACACATGGCACACAAGGAATACACATCATTGGGACTGTTTCTATTACTTGTGAAGAATGCTGTCTATTCAATTTCATTTTCTTCATGACTGGGAATCATTGAAAGGTTTTTGCAACTCACCAATGGGTTATAATCCACAGTTCAAAAAGTATTCTTTGGATTGGGGGACGGGATTTGGTCAGAGCAAGGCATGGGAAGGAGAATCAGACCAGGGACCTGGTGCAGCTCGGAAGAGCAAGGAATCCCCATCTGCAGGCACAGCAGGACCCCAGTGGGGAATCCCAGCAACCCTCGGAGATGCTCAGTCAACTTGATCTTTACCACCCCACTAACCCCCTAGGTGCTGTGTGGCTCTGAGGGTGGGCCGCGCAAATCCTGCCACCTGTTCTATATATCCCTAGTCTCAACATCAGTGGAGAAAAGAGCCAGCAAACATTCATCTGGCCTCCTCTGAATGACTCAAAGAGTTGGCTTCATGTAGAACTGAACTAAAATCTGCCTGAAAGCCAAGTTGCGAATCACATACCAATTTCATTTTCTAAGTTCTTCTCTATGTAATCATGAATGGAAGCAGTAATTCACCAGTATCATTAACACTGCCCTGTTCTCAGGCAAGGACATAGTCTTACTGACAACCTACAGCACAGTCTTTCACTTACAAGTGCCCACCCCCCAGCGTTCGTGGCAGGCAGTTGGGGCAATTGCAGGGAGCCAGACAGGCCTGCTCCTCCCACTCGTGACCTGTAGCTGTGACTCACAACCCAGACCCCAGACGTGGCCACCTGCAGATGGTGTGTAAGAGGCCCCAGGACACACAGCTGGCCACATCCCCAGCACACCTGTCACTTAATCACCCTGCTCAGATGTCTGCCAGGTGACTCCAGAAGCAGCAGGGAAAGCCAATCAGCAGTTTGTTTCCCAACCACCAAGCATCTGCCTTAACTAATTTGAATCCTTTTGTGTTGTTTTTTTTTTTTGAAGCAGCTGCAGTAAACAACACCACAGCCATACAAAAACTCACTTAAATGGAGCATTTGCCACGTAAATTCTTATTTAGATAACTAGTCACAGAATGAATCACTCCCACTGAAAGACAGGCCTGGAGAGCACCATACTCCATTAGACATTTAATAAAGGCCTTCTTGATGGCGATGATTCCTTCCCTAAAGAAGGTAGCTATGAAAATCAGTTTGGTTTCTTTAAATACCCCTAACCCCACCCCTAGACCCCATTCCTCCAATTATTCTGACAGTCAATCAACCTTGCATGGATTTGCGCTGAGGGCCTCATTTGCTATTAGTTCCAACTGCATTTTCCCAGGAATACTGAGAGTCAAGTGCGAGGGGCTGAGAAGTCAGTGTTGACCTGATATTTGATGCTACATTCTTACTCTGAAATGAAGAGCAATAGGGAAATTCAGGGACACGGGTATGAGAAAAGATAATGAGGTTACCAGCCCAAGGGAATGTTTTTGTTCCCAATAATTTTTAAAAGTATCTGTAAAACCTTCAAGATTAGGATTCTGGACCCCTAGACCTATTAGATGTTTTGCCAAATTTAACCAACACAGTCCCCTTTTGCCTCTCCCTCCCCCAAAAAAGAAATCACTTTCCTTCCAGATAATCTTATAAAAATTCCTGAGTAGTGTATAAATGGAAACAATCCCTCATCGAAGATTAAAAGGTTCCCTGCCAGCTGGCCTTTCTTGCTCTGGTTTCTTGGTCTCCTGCTAAACCAAAGTGATTTAACAAAATAAAGCCCCTGGAGAGAAAGGCACTGAAAAACTAAGATATTCAGTGAGTCTTCATAAAAATCACTCTGCTCAGAGGTTTTCCCAACCACCATGTCACCTTTCTGGCCCCTTCATTATTAATGCCACAATAATGCTGTCGAGTTCTTTTTAAATCTTTATACTGTTTTAAAGAAGTCAGCTCTGCTGCTAATTTTCAATATATCTGAGCAGAAAGAATAGTTACAAATCTGGATTTGAATTCCACCCATTGCATTTGGTTCTAATACCTGGCTTGGGACATAGTTTGAACCTCTCTGTGACTAAGGTGCACACTTACCACACCACTTAGCCAGTAAGTGAAAGTAAACACACTCTTGCTTTTTGAAGACAACATTTCTGACACACAATCAGAAACATGTATTGATGAAGTTAATTAAGAACTCCCAGACACCGACCCTTTTTAAATGTTCCCCTATGACTAATAACATGTACTTGTGTCAACTGAAAAGAAATGGTTCCCATGACGAGAAAACCATGACCAGAAGCCAATTTCAAGTCCAGTAACAAACATTTAGTGAGTGCTAGACAGTAGGTGCCTACCAAATCCTTAAAATGATCCTGAGAGGTTGAGTTCCCATTTTGTATTAGAAACTGTTAGAAATGTAACCCAAGTGTCCTAATGCTACATAGATAACAAGTATAACTAGGATTCAAAACCCAAAATTTACCTTTGAAGTCCATATTCATAATCGTTTTGCTAATACTCCTCTTGTAGAATTCACAGCTTCCAAAAGCTATGGGTTTTAACAAAAGTAGACTTTCTTTTTACCTAAAATGAATGAAGCTGATGTTTCAATAGTAGACCAAAACTTTAGGCAATTCATCACCAATTATCCCAATACCACATAATCCTTTGACACTTCATTCCCCTCTTAGAACTTGGAATGCAAACATTTCAGAAAAATTAAGAAATAGGCTGGGGATTTAGCTCAGTGGTTAGGGTGCTTGCCTTGTAAGCACAAGGCCCTGAGTTCGATCTCTGGCACCAAAAAAAAAAAAAAAATAAAATGTACTTCTTGCAAAAGAAGCCTTCTTTCAAGATAAATTGGAGGAGATAAATTATACTTTTTATAAGTATATAAAAAATTATTGGTGCTGGGGATCAAACTAAGGGGATTTAGCTCAGTGGTTAGAGTGCTTAGTTTGATCCCCAGCACCAAACAAAAAAAAAAAATATATATATATATATATAAAAAACATAATTTTTCAACAGATTACAAAATAAGAGTTAGCTCAGAAATACCACAAAAAACTTGATGTTAGTTAACTAAATCGCCAAACTCTTCCTCACATGATTGCAATGTCTGCCCTAAGACCAGCAACTAATAGCAAAATATGTGACACAAAAATTGAATAGAATGGAAATAGAGAAACAGACAAATCCATTGTCCTGGCTGGATTTCAATACCTCTCTCCCAATGATTACTAGAACAACAAAACAGAAATTCAACAAGAATATTTTAAAATGCAATAACATCATCAACTTGCAGGATCTAATAAAAATTTATAGAGCGTCCTACACAACAATGGCAAATATACCACCCTCCCATCCTCCTATAGAACTAATAGTCCATATCCTGAGCAAAGAGAAAAAAACCTAGAAAAATATAAAAGGAATAAAATCAGTGAAAGTGAAAATAGAAAGACAGTAGAAAAGTAAAGGGGAAAAGAGGTATTTCTTTCAAAAGATCAATGAAGTTGATGAATGTCCAAGCAGACCAGCAAAGAAAAAAAGAGGGAAGACACAAATTATTAATGTCAGAAATGGGACAGGAGATGTTACTAATGGACCCTACAGATGTCAGAAGGCCATAAAAACTGCAAACAACTCTAGACAGTACATTCAAAAATCAGATAAAATAGACTTAATCTTTAAGAAACACAATCACTCCTCACCCAGAAGAAAAAATATTGCTTTAAGTGCCCCATAACTATTGAGGAAATTTGTAATTTAAAATCTCCCTCCCCCAAAATCTGCAAGCCCAAAGGGTTCCCTGGACAGTTCTACTAAACGTTTAATGAAGAATTAGCAGCAATTCTACACAATCTCTTCCAGAAAAAAGAAGGACCCTTTCTCAGTTTACTTTGTATTGTTAGTGTTACCCTGATCATACAAAGACAGTAACCCACCTCTCTGAAAAATCAGCAGATACAATTCAACAATATGTTAAACGAATTATACACTAGGAAACGGTATAAGTAAGGTTTACTCTAGGAAAGCAAAGCTGGTTCATTATGTGAACATTAATCAATATAATCCATCATGTTAACAGGCTAAAGAAGAAAAAATGTGATCATATCAATTGATGCAGAAAAAAAATGGACAAAATTCAACACCCACTCAAAAGAACTCTTAGAAAAATAGACATAGAGGGGAGTTTCCTCACTCTGTTTAAAGAGACTCTATAACATTTTACTAGATGGTGAAACACAATCTCTTTAAAACTGGGAACAAGGCAAGAATTTTTGTTCTTATCACTCAGTATAGTGGTTGAAGTTCTAATCAAGACAATAGGCAAGAAAATGAGATTAAGACACACAGACTGGAAATAAAAAGTAAAACTGGCCATATTTGCAGATGACATGGTTGCCTATTAGAAAATACTAAGGAATCTATAAGAGAAAATATAAAAATAATGCATTCAGCAAGATCACGGGATATAAGATCAATTCATAGGAATCCACTGTTTGTACATACTAATAATACACATGTGGAAATCAAAATGTAAAAGATCTTCCACTTAGTCACTTAAAGAAATTAAATATTTATATGGAAATCTAACAACACATGTATGATGCTTATATGCTATAAACTATACAATGCTGATGAAAGAAATCAGAGGTTTTTTTTTTTTGTTTTTTGTTTTTTTGGTGCTGGGGATCGAACTCAGCGACTTGTGCTTGCAAGACAAACACTCTAACCGATGAGCTAAATCCCCAGCCCCCAGAGATTTAAATAAAGCAGAGATATATCATTTTCATGGATTGGAAAACTCAATATATATGTCAGTTCTCCTCAAACTGAAGTACACAATTAAGGCAATTCTCAAAAGTCTCTGAAGAGTTTTTGTTGATACAGATAAGACTGCACTAATATTAAAAGTTGAAGCAATTACAATATCTAATACAATGTTGCAAAGGAAGAATAACATGGGAGGAATCATCTACCTCATTTTGAGATTTATACAGTTTCAAGAATAAAGAATATGACATTCTGAAAGATAAAGTCACATAGGTGAATGCAACTGAACGGCAGAAATAGCTGCAGACCCAAACAAATTTGCCTAACTGATTTTTGGCAAAGGTGCAAAAACAATTAAATCGAGTAAAGAGAGCCTTTTAAGCAAACAGTACTGGGGCAATTGGATATTATAAACAAAACAACAAAAACATAAATGTTGGCCTAAATGTCACACTTTGTACAAAATCAAGTACAAATATAGAATATAAAACTATAAAATTTTAGAAAACACAGAACAGCATTTTGGGAACTAAGGACTAGGCTTAGCCTTAATGTTAAATATACTTCATTAAGATTTCAAACTTTTGCTCTGTGAAGAAACTTTAAGAGAATGAAAAGACAAGCAAAAGATTAGAAGAAAATATTTTCAAACTACATAGCCAATAAAAGCCTAACATCTAGAATAATAAATAAACAATTCAAAACCCAATAGTAAAAAACTGAACAGTCCAACTAGAAAATTACCACAAGACACTGCATAGGCTATTTGGGCTGCTACAAAGAGACCACAGACTGGGTGGCTTGTGAACAACAGGGCTTGCTCAGACTTCTGGAGGTCGGGAAGCCCAAGATCAAAGTTCCAACAGATTCAGCATCCTGTGAGGGCCTGCTTCCTAGTCGAAGAAGGTTCCCGTCTCCTCATTGTGCCCTCACACAGCGGAAGAAGCTCTCTGGGGTCGCTTCATAAGGCCAGCAATCCCACCCATAAGGGCTCCACCCTCCGGACCTAGTTACCCCGACACTCCCCTTTCTAATCTGTCACCTTAGGCATTAAGACTTTAACATCTGCACACAGTCAGGCCACAGCAGCTGTGATGAGACACGGCACTGAAGATAAGTAGGTGATAAATACATGCGAAATGGCTCAATGACATTTGTTCCTAAGGAAATGCAAGTTAGAACCACCGTGAGGTACCACTGCATATCTACAAGTGACGACACCAAATGCGGGGCAGGTTGCTCATGTAAATGTCAAGCGGTGTGACCACTCTGGGAAACACCTGGATAGCTTCTTTAAATATTAAACATGCAGCTAAAAGACGACCCTGCAACTATACTCATGGGTTCATCCCAGAGAAAGGAAAACCTCATGTTCAAACACTCGTGTATTTATGGTATTTGTAATGTTTACAGCAGCTGTATTCACAGTAGCCCTAAGCTGAAAACAACCCAGAACGATTAAACTATGATTAAATTTCCATGCACCGTATGATAGAATACTATTCAGCGAAACAAAAGGACATACTCTTGATGCACACAGCAGCCCGGATGGGGCACCAGAGAACTACACTGTATGAAAAAATGCCAAATTCAAAAGGTTGGACACTGTATGATTTCATTTATAGACACTTGAAGCAACACTGTTACAAAAATAACAGACTGGTTGCTGGGGTGAACAATGGGGAAGGTGGAGATGGAATAGGGGTGGCTGTGGCCCTAAGAGGGCTTGGAGATAATGTAAAAGTTCTATACTTTAACTGCCAATGTCAATAACCTAGTTGTGATATTTTATGATAATTTTGTAAGATATTACCATTGAAAGACACTGAGTAAAGAGTATGAGGGATCTCTATTATTTCTTACAGCTCATACGAATCTTTATTTTTCTTAAAATAAAAAGTTTAATTAAAAAAACACAAAGGATGAAAACACAAGTGAGTGTTTGATTGCAGGACAAGGGAGAGATTCTAAGCATAAAACCAGTGAATAAGATTACAAATGAAAAACCTGATCGCTCTACCTGTAAAGCCTTTAATATTTTTGATAGTGAAAATATGACCATGGATTAGTCAATGGAATACTATGCTGTCATAAAAAGTATAAGGAAGCTATTTATGTACTGATATAAAATGATCTCCAAAATATAAGTTAAAAATGTAGACAAGTACAGATGTCACCTTATCATTTGTGTAAAAAGGAAAAAAGGAATATAGAAATTTATTAATAAATATGTAGTATGTAGAAGGAAATCTATATATACACAAAAGAAACTGGCAACTACAGGGGTTGTCGGGGAGCTGAGTAACAGAAGAGAATGACTGGTGAGGAGACACTTCTCTCTCTTCTCTTAGTGCCTGTCAATCCTTAAACATGCAAATCTACTACTATTCAAAATATACATTGTTATGTGTTGAACAATACTAGTAGAAAAGTAAAGTTATATTTCTATATAACGAAAGTTTTAAATACAAATAACAAAATGAATCAGTAGCAACGAACATCATAAGAATGTTGTAACATCCTCACTACCTAAAAAGTTTCTGTTAATGATTAAGAAAAATATGCAAAGTACAAAAGGATAATTTTTACAAGTTGACACATAATTTACTAATAAACACACAAAACTTTATTCTGATTAGTAATCAGAGACATGTTACTTAAATAGAGGCCATTTACCCATCGAATTAGTAACAGATTTTAAAGTTAATATTCAACGCTGATAAGAGTGAATAAACACAGAAACTCTACACTACCTCAGGAATGCAAGCTGGAACAACTTCCAATGATGAGACATTGGAAACAATAAAAACGGCCAAAAAGAAAGAAAAATCTAAATATAGTGTGGTACATCCTTGTCGTGGAATATTATATTGGTATTTATGGTGCTGTTGAAAAATGGCCTTGGTTTACTAGTTCAAGGCGTGTTGAACTGAGGATGTAAAATTATGGCAATTAGAATTGCATAATTCTCTAGCTTTGACTTCCTTGATTGTGGGAAAGAAATACATATTTTGAAAAATAATTAAATTCTGGTGTTTGACTTTTGAAGGGCTCTATAGATATCAAACGCTTGAGAGGCTTTCTCATCCTGTTTGGTTTTTCTCTTAGCCTGTAAAATATTCTTTGCTAGAGGTAGGTCTTTTCTTGTCATTCCCGCTACTCCGCTATCGGCAGCAGCTGAGACTCGCATTCAATTAGTTTCAGAGCGTCCCTCTAACACAGCTCAGATCCCTGGATATGGAATCTTTACTCGGCCCATCAAGCCTGTCAATCAATCCATCAGATGGGAGGGACCCAGCAGGACAGATCTGGAAGTTAAAGGAACAGCAAAAAACAATTTAGCGTCCAGGAATTGCTCCCACTTTGGCGCTCGTGTCTGCCTCAGCGGAAAGGGGCAAGTGATTCTGATTACCTTCTTGTCACTCTGGCTGCCAGGGGCCCTGTCTACTGGCCTTGCCATGAGGTTGGCACTCTGTCTCTGTGCAAATGTTCTTGAAAATGCCTGGCCCGCTCTCCTTTCCCCTCTCTCCACATCACTCTGAAACCTTCCTGATTGCTTTTCTTATTTGGGCATCCGAGGTGTCGCTCGCCAAAATGAGAAACAAGCAGCGAATTGGGTGATCTCCAAAGTTTCTGCGGTCAGCCAGAGTCACAGATGAGGGAAAACCAGAAAGGAGGGTGAAATAGAGGCTTTTGAAGGTCTCTTTGAAAATCGTATTTTCCAAGTTTCCCAACACAGTCTGTCTTCACCTTAGCTAAACTGCACTTCCTACCTGGAGGCCTCTGAAGAGGAGTGTGGCAGGGATGAGAGTCGGAACAGCAGACTTATACCCGGGGGACAGGGGTAGCAGGGTTGGACATACGGCCAGAGACCATCAGAAAAGAGGGCCACCATTTCACTTTGCTGCACGATACCAGTTTGCGCCTGCTCAGCACCGTCTTCTGGTATCAGAACCTATATCTTCCACCGGGGGTACCCACTCTTCCAGACATCACTTCCACAGGTGGGTGTGTAACCAGCCCCAACTGATGGTGGCATCTCATTTCCTATGCCAAAATCCTTCGGGGTTGGGGAAATGGCCCAAGAAGACAAATCACAATGGGTTCTATGAGTACTTCCCTAGGACCACATGAATGACATCCTGTTTGGGTGGAGAGAGCAGCTGGCAGAGCGCACCTGGAGGAAAGTGCTGAGAATGGGCCCTGACAGAGCACAGCAGCTTCCTATCAGTATCTCACCACCTGGATTCAACCAGACCTGAACTTCGATAATTTTTTATTTCATGATTCAACGAATGCCTCTTCCCTTTAAAAATCTAGTTTGAAATGTTTTCCATCTCTTCCAACCCTAAGAGTTCTGACTAATTAAAAATTCTCAGGAAAAACAACCTTTGGTCTGTGGTGCTCAGGCTTGATCTGAAGTGAGGCCTGGGGGCAGGAAGAGAGCAAGACTAAATCCAACGGGTGGCGCCATGCTCCTTAGCTTCACTTTCAGCTCTGGAGCTCTGCAGGGAGGGACTTACAATCAACAGGGGGTTAAAGGAGAGAAGCGCTGAAATGAATGGCCAGCAGGGTTCGAGAGTTAGGAAATAAGAGATCATCGGCGGGAGGGAGGGGAAAGGGGTCCGCATGAGCCTACCTACATTGAGGGATCCAAGAAGGTCCACTGCCACCATGGAAGGCAGATCAGGAGAGGGAGATGACCCAGGCTGGCCAGCTCAGCTCCAGGTCAGTGGCCGCATGAGGCACACCACAGAGATTGGTGGCCCAACTCAGGAGGCACTGCACATCCCATCCCTTCATCAGGAGGCCCCAAAAGGAGGGAAGAGGTAGACCGAGGACAAGTAAACGACAAGAAGCTGTGGAGTGAGAATTGAGAAAACAGACGGAGCAAGGACAACTTCGTTAAAACACTCAGAAATCAACAGGTAAAGGTCAGCTCATCTCCCAAGACCTCCAAGCATGCACAAAACCAAAAGTACATGATCTTGCCAGCAACCAACCCTATTTGGATTACAATTTTTATAGCATCCCCTAAAAGGTGGACATGGGCTTTGGATACTACATTGGTTCCTCAGAAACCATTATGTTCACAAACTTCCCCTTCTCATGGGTGAGCCAAGTCAGGTACCCTGCTGGGCCATGACCCCTACCGATCCCCAGCTGTAGATTCTCCCACGATCCCAGGACCTTCGGAGGCCCAGTACTGGTCCCTTCAGAGGCTGTGAGCTCTTCTCACTGGTCTGCTCTCACTCAGAGAACTGTACTCTCACTTCTACCTCTTTTAGTAAATCTAACCCCTGTTACTCCTTCTGAGTGCCCTGCTCAAGTCTTTGTTCACAATAGCAAGAACCTGGAAACAATTCCCTGAGACTCTCCAACCGATAACAAAACCACCGCTCGCTCCTAGACACCGGTTTGTCATCACAGTTCACATGGTCTTTTGGTTTGTTCATCCTGCATCCTAGAGGCTGAGTCTGTTCCTCAAGATCCACCTAGAATCGTCTGCCCTCCCTGAGAGTGTGCTGGCCAGTCAAGGACTCAGACCTTCTAATCAGGGCTCTACCAAGAACTTGACATTTGTGCCAGGATTTAGCACTTGACTACACAGACTTGCTGGAACACTTTGCTTTTTATGGGGTTAGTTTAATCTCTGAGAGACTGGAAGTTGTTTGAGAACTATGCCTGGCTCCCTCTCATTGCTCCGGCACTATCCACACTCCTGATGCCCTCAGTGCACTGCGCAGGCCCCGGTAGTCTCCTTTGTCTGCTCTGTAGGATCCCACTCCTGCTTCCCAGCCTGCACTCACAGTCAATTCCAAGGACGAGGGTAATGCAACTTCAGTGAAGACGCCCAAGTGCTTGACTTTAATTGCCTGTTCTGTTTACTGGCTTATTTTTATACAGTAGCTTCTTCCCATGCAAAGATCTTCCTTGCAGGACCTTGGGACTTTTTTTTAATGCTTGATTTTCTAGTCTCACTACTGGAAGAGGAGGGTGTGGACTGAAATTTCTTTAAAAAATTTTAGAAATCTGATCACAACCAGAATCATAAAATTTTCATTACGGACCGATATTAATTTAACCATCCTGAATTTAGAATCCACCTCAAGATGTGACTGTTGTGAGCAGACCCTCCAAAGACACCTCTCTGCTTAGTCACAGTTTGCATACAAACCGTCCCTGAGAGATGCTGATTCAGGAAATAGCTCGAATTTGGACACTAGGAAGATCGTCTTTGTTTAATCATTTCTTAGTTGGAAAATAAATGAAGCACCTCTGAATGGAGTGAGTGTGAATGTGAAAGTAGGAATTTAAAGTACCTAATTAGTACCATTTGAGCAAAATTCACTCATTCATTGGATAAATATTTTTGAGCCTCTCTTTGCAAACCTAGCAGTACTCGGAGCATGGAGCAGAAGCTCTGTTGGTGGTGCCTGGCACAATGCTGCCTACGATTACTCGGCCCTTGGGAAACAATAGCCCCTATTCCTCAGGAAGTTCAGGGCTGTGGGAAGAAGTAACCACTTCACAGTTTACTTCAAGTGTCACTCAGCCAGCACATTTGTTTACGTACTGACTGTCTCACTCGTCACTCAGGCAGGTAGCATCTCAACCAGTTGATTCTTCTTTCCAGGAGATACACTCGTACGTCTGTTTGTTTGTTTCCTATCGACTATTTTTTGAATACTTTTAAAATTTAGAACCTTGTATTTGCCTTTGATGTTTGTTTCCAGTGAAATCTAATAATAAATTCTGGTTATTTTCTTTTATTAATTCATGTTTGTTAAAAATAACCTAAAATTTTGTGCTATAATCTATAAAAACTCTTATCATAAATACATTAGAGGTGATTTTTATACTTCTCCAGAACTCAGTGATGCTCTTTTACAATACAAAATGGACACATCTGGGACACTGAGACTGAATAGGAAGGAACTGCCCAAAGATCTCTAAAATAAAAACTGAAAAGGGACAAATGTTAGCATATCAGAGAGGAAAAGTGTGTGTTATGAAACAGAAAGACAAAAAAGATGTCTCCTTACTGTCAACTAGTCATTGTACAGAAATGATAGAACTTGCAAGAAGAAACAAAAGTAAAAAAACTCCAATAGTGGTCAATAATTACAATTCTATGGGTGGTGACAGAGTTGACCAAGATCTAACAAGTATCCTGTTACCAAAAAGCAAAGAAAAATATTATTATAAAATATTTATGTACCTTCTGGACCAAACAATATGGAACTCAACTGACTCAATGCACACAATAAGCAGAATTCAAGCCTGAACCTGCCCGACTCCAGCAAGGCTTCTGCATCTTCATTCACCACACATATCACCCAGCACCGGACAAGGCCGCCCAACAAGGCCAGACCTTGGCGCCTCCTCCGTGACGGGGGGATGGCTTCCTCAGAGTTTCGGTAGCTTTCCACCCAGGAGGAGGCGTGTCCAGCAGGGCAGGCCCCGGAAGGCCTCTCTGGAAGCCTCCAGCATGGGATCCTAACATACTTCTGGTCCAGTCCTGCTATCCGTCTTGGTAAGAGTCAGCCATTCAAGGCAAGAAGTCACGTAAATGAGCTTCCCACTTTGACTTGGCAGCTCAATGATACTCTTAAGAAACTAGGTGCTTTTTGCAGTTAGCAACCCTTCCCAGAGAAATCTATGTCCTCTGGTATGTGTACTCAGAGTCAAAAGACAGCTGCAGTGGCTCTAAGTATCGTATCTTCACCCAACAACTGCAAAAATCATGAAGGGAAAAGTAAAAACATCCCTTCCTAATGGTGAAAACTTTCCCAAGTCTCACCACATTCATCTCTACATTCTCATGTTTCATTGGCCAAAATGACTTCTTTTGTATAATCCTAAATTGGCCATTGGCAAAAGAAACCAAAATACCATTACTATCCCAGGCCCATAACCTAATTGCATATTACAATCAACTAGGAGCTTTTAATACCAACTTCAGTCTAGTGAGACCAGAACTTCTGGGGCTGGGGCTCACGGACCAGTACATTTTAAGATTTTCTTGAGTTTTCCTAATGGGCAGTCAGGATGGAAACCTACCATTTGGACTAATCAAGAGTCACCACCTGGTGCTGGGCCAGATGCCTGGAGAAGTTCCAGCCTGTGCCAGCCAATAAAGACAGATGCCGGTGAGTCAATGATGGTGGCTGGTCCCCTCAGCAGGACTCTGAAGCAATGGAACATGGCACAGGAAGCTGTTCAGGGACAGGAGAGGGCATTGGAGGAAAAACCCAGAGTGTGACCAGGGAGCATGTGTTTGGGAGGGTTCAGAACTTGAGCTTTTATCCCAAGCTCCTTCGGTAGCTCACACACCCCAAGATATGCTGTGCCCCTCAATGTGCCCGCCCACATTCTAGGGGTGAATTTTTCTCCTGCAACCATGATACCCAAACAACACAGAAAAAAAGGGTGTCTCTGGCACAGAACAGGAAAGGGTAGTATGAACCACAGCATGAGTTTCCTGTAACTTAGCCTTGCTTTCGGCCTCCTAAGAACTCATCATATCTTATGCACTCATAAAGAATTCAAATGGGACTGTACTGAATAAGAGTGGCCATAATGGACATCCTTGTCTTGTTTCTGATTTTTGAGTGAAAGCTCTAACAATCAGACAAGAGAAAGAAATAAATGGAATAAATATTGGAAGATGTTAAATTATCATCATTTGTAGATGACATGATACTCTACATAGATGACCCCCAAAATTCCATCAAGAGACTTCTAGATTTGATAACCAAGTTCAGTCACATAGCTGCATACAAAGTCAACACCCAAAAATCAACAGCATTCCTGTACACAAATAAATTCACTGAGAAGGAAATCAGAGAAGCCACACCCTTCAAAATAGTACTGAAAAAATGAAATACTTAGGAATCGATCTAACAAAAGAAGTAAAAGAACTTTACATTGAAAACTACAGTACTCAGAAAAATGAGATTGAAGGGGATATCAGAAAATGGAAAGATATACCTTGCCCATGGGGAGGAAGAGCCCATATATTGAAAATGGCCATACTTCTTAAACCACTTTACTGGTTCAAGGCAATCCCAATCAAAATACCAATAGCATACCTCACAGAATTAGAGAAAACAATCCTAAAATTCATTTGGAACCAGAAGAGACCAGGAATAGCAAAAACAATTCTGGGCAACAAGAACAAGGTAGGGGGCATCACAATCCCTGACTCGAAATTATACTACAAAGCTAGTGTGATTAAAAACAGCATGATACTGGCAAAAAAACAGACCCGAGGATCAATAGAACAGATTAGAAGATGCGAAAACAACCCCAAACACACTCAGCCGCCTCATATTTGACAAAGGGGCCAAACACCCTCCCTGGAAGAAAGACAGCCTCTATAATAAATGGTGCTGGAAAAACCGGCTTTCCACATGCCGAAGACTAAAACTAGACAGGTCTCTCAGCATGAACTAAACTAAAATTAAAATGGATCAAAGATCTAAATATTAAAATAGAAACAGTAAATCTGCTGGAAGATAGAATAGGTAAAACTCTTGAAGACATAGGTGTAAGCAGAGGCTTTATGAACAAAACCCGGACCGCACAGGAAATAGTACAGAGAATCAACAACTGGGATCTCATCTTATTAAAAGCTTTTGCACAGCAAAAGAAACCACCAACAGAGCAAAGAGACAACCCACAGAGTGGGAAAAAAATTTTTGCCAGCTGTTCCTCAGACAAAAGTCTAACATGTAGAATATATACTTTAAAAGAATTTAAAAGAATCAGATCCAATCAAAAAACGGGCACCTTCAATGAATAAACACTTCTCTGATGAAGAAGTACAAATGGCAAATAAATATATGAAAAAATGTTCAACATTACCGGTCATGGGAGAGATGCAAATTAAAACAACACTGAGATCCATCTCACTCCACAAAGAATGGCTCTTATCAGGAAATCAGCCAATAACAAATGCCAGCAGGGCTGTGAGGAAAAGGGAACCCTCCTCCACTGTTGCTGAGAGTGTGGACTGGTGCAACCACTGTGGAAGTCAGTGTGGAGAGTTCTCAAAACATTACAACTAGAGGTCCCATTTGACCCAGGAATTCTCCCTCTTGGAATTTTCCCAAAATACTTAAAAGCATCACACCACAGCAATGTATGCACACCCATGTTTACACCAGCACAGTTCGTAATAGCTAATTCTTGGAAACAGCCCCAAAGCCCATCAACCAATGAATTAATAAAGAAGTTTTTTTTTTTTGTATACAGCGGACTACTACTCAGCAATAAAAAGGATAAACTTGAGACATTTCTAGGTAAGCAAATGCACCTCAAGAACATATTCTTACATGAAATAAATCAGACACACATGAGTAAATATCTCATTCTTTCTCCGGTATGAGAAACCAAAAGTGTATATAAGGACCAAAATGTATAATAGATATTGTGCAATAGAAAGAAAATGTTCAAAGAGGAAGGGGAAATGGGGAAGGGAGAGGGGAAGGGAATGAAGAGAAAAGGAAAAGAAAAGAAAAAGAGAAAAGATAGAAAAAATGGAAACAAAGGTATCTTAAATAAGGAGGGGAGGATGAATTGAAGGGAGTGAATGGAAAGGGGAAAAAAAGAAATTCAAAATGTAGCATGTACAGGTACAAAACCCCATGATGAATATGATCATTATGTATACCTAAAATGTACCAATAAAATTTATGTATTAAAAAAGAATCAAA
Organism: Hystrix cristata; assembly: GCA_004026905.1. Taxonomy (NCBI): domain Eukaryota; kingdom Metazoa; phylum Chordata; class Mammalia; order Rodentia; family Hystricidae; genus Hystrix; species Hystrix cristata. The sequence goes on along the minus strand of PVJO010003546.1, from coordinate 92,137 downwards.
ATGGGACCAATGCGCTTGCAGTTCCCAGGGAGAATCCTCAGGGCGGCTGGAGCACAAAGGGTGTGCCTCAGTGGCTCTCTTCCCACCTTGCTTTTCTTGGTTCCTCTCAAGGACAAACATCAGTGGTTCTCAGCCTTGGCCAAATCACCCAGGAAGCTTCCAAAACATTCTTGACACCCTGGCTGCTCAACAAGCCACTAAATCGGAATCTCCAGGGCCCAATCATAGCCAGCATTATTTTTATATTACTAAATCTATAATTGACACATAATAATTGTACATATTTCTGGGGTACAAAGTGGTATTTCAAAACAGGTACAATTTGTAGTGATCAGAACAGGGTCTATCATCTCAGACATAGATCAGTTCAGATATAGATTTTTTTTACTTGGATGTTTGGTTGGTGTTTACAATTATCTGCTAGCACAGGTGGCAGGGCCCTGGGTGCCAAAGGGTTTTAATCTGTAAACTGATGCTACCGCTTTCCTTCCAGCATCCTCTAGCACAATGACTATTTGCAGGGATGACTCCGACCTCTGCCACTCAGATCAGTCAGCAGGATAAACACACTCCTGACAGTCTGCTCAGGACGAGTGATTTTTTTTTTTCTAGATAAAATGGGTGGTGCTAGAGGCTGTAGGAAGATGAGTTGTGGCAGTAATTCTAGCACTTTGCGGGGCACTAGAATTGCCAGGAAGCTTTTCCAAACCCTGATTTAGATGCCAGGCCACTTGTCACCCAATTACAATAGTACACCTGGGGTGGGATCCAGGTACCCAAAACTTTTTTCCCAATGTGCAGCCAAGTTTGAGAACAAGCAAAGTAGAGGAGCGATCCTCAACCCAGGCTGCCCATATGACCACTTGGGTGCCTCTAAAAAGCTACCATGCCAGGCCCCCATTCCCAGTCATTTTCATCTCACTGGTATGGAGTGAGGCCTGGGCACTGGGATGTTCCAAAGTGCCCCAAGTAGGATTCTACTACGTAGCCAGTGTTGATAGGGACTGAGCTACGGCAGTGGTGGCCCCCGACTCTCAGGAGCCTCGGGCAGAAGAGGAAGGTCCAGATCTGCCCTACTGTGAGCAGCCTGGCCCCTCACTGCATTCATAGCTCTTCAGGTTTTCTCCGGTCCTATCTACTCTGCTCACAAGATGGGAGAGGCAGGGCCAGTAGTGAGGTAAGCGCACCTGAGCCGTCTCACATACCAGAAGCTTTTGTAAACTGATTACTACTTGTAAATGCTCCAGGGAAGCAGACCTTTGAAAGCAGACTGTGGTGGACAGGTCCTCGTAAAGTTAAGAATCCATTTGTAAATATAGTCACCACTTTTCAACTTGTGTTGTGAACTAGGAAAGCTCTGTTGTGGTTTTCTTTGCCTTCCTATGGTCTGAATGTGCTTTTAAGAAATGAGCTCAGTCTTAACCTCATCTCTAGAGTCAGAGCAAACCCTGGCACTTAATGAAGGCGAACTCATTCTGTAGCATGGGGGCTGGGGACAGGACCACTTTCCATGTGGCCACAAACACTGCTCTGCCAAGCTTCCAGGGGATACTGCTGCTTCTTTGGGGTGTTGAGGGGGGTGTTATGTGCAGATGTGTGTAATGCTGAGAAATGTTCTTGTAGCACGCACTTTGGATTTCAATGTTTTGCTCTAACAACTCATTAAACACTCAGCTCTACTCTTTTGCTTTTTTTTTTTCTTTGTGAGATTGTTGAATTGGTCATGAGGTTAGAGATGTAGAAGGAGATGGGTCATTCATCCACTCATTTATTCATTCTGCATATAACGAGTGTTTGCTGTACACTAGGCTACAGTGCTATAGAAACAGTAGGTGGCCGCTGTCATCAAATATCCCGTTCTACCAGGGTAGGGACCCTGGGTTCTAGGATGCTCAGAGTATTTAATGAAACCCGCCAGGTGTCCCACCAGGCACCTCGCAAGCCGTCACACCAGACAGGATCTGAAACAACAGGAGAAGCACTGGCTGGGTGTGGCGTGGAGGGTGGTGTGCATTCTGGACCACAGTCTGAAGTTCTGCAAATGCAGGGGCCCTTGAGAGAGCAGAGAAAGAGATCAGAATGAGCAGGGCTGGGGCCTTGGAGGGACCCTCAGGAGCTGAGGTGGAAAATTAGGCAAGGCGAACCTTGAAAGGCATCATATAATATGCCAAAAGGCTTATATAATGCAGAAAATAATTTTTCCACAGGCAATGGAAAGTTATTAAGGATTTTGAGCAGGGGGATCAAACATAATCCAATTTGAGTTTTAAGGAAACCACTTTAGCGTCAGTGTGGAAGATGGATTTGAGGGAGCAGAGATTAAAGCAGTAGGTCTTAACCTTGGCTGCATATGGGATGCATCTAGAGAGTTCTAAGAAAAGGCAAACAAATGACTGGGTTACACCTCTGAAGTCCTAATGTAATTGGTCTGGGGTATGTCATGGGCAGCGGGATTGTTAACAGTTCTCCTTGATGGTTAATCTTACGTCTCAATCTGACTGGGCCAGGGATTTCCAGACATTAGGCCAAACAGAATTCTGGATGTGTCTGGGAGGGTGTTTCTGGGTCACACTAACTTTTGGTCTACACTGAATCTGCACACTGAATAAAGCAGTTTGCCTTCCCCAGTGTGGGTGGTCCTCATCCAGTTCTTTGGAAACCTGAACAGAACAAAAAGTTCCCTAACCTGAAGAGGAAACTCCTTCCGCCTCCTTCAGTTGGGACATTGGTCTTTTCGGTCTTTGGATGTGGTCTGAAGCAACAATGTTCCTGGGTCTCAGACTTGTTGGCTTTTAGACTGGAACTTAACACTATCAGCTGTCCTGGTTCTTGGGCCTGTGGCTTAGTCTGGACCAACACCAGTAGCTCTACATTTCCAGCGTGCCTGCTAATTCCCTAATATATGTCACGCATATTCTTACACCCCTCCCTCCTGCTTCTTGGGAGAACACCGACTAACATTCTCCAAGCGAAACCAGCGTACTGCGAGCTTGGCAGTCACAGGTATTTGCAGAGAGGTCAGGTGGAGGCAAAGACAGCACAGAGCACACTCTCTATCTGCTGATCGCTGTCCAAGCATAAACTATCTGTGAATTGAAAATACTTGGGACAAAACTACATCTGTACTGAACATATATGCGCTTTTTTTCCTGGTCATTATTCCCTAAAAAATAGAGCAGAACAACTATTTACACAGTATTTACATTGAATTAGGTATGCATGTAATCTAGAGGTGACTTAAAGTATACAGGAAGATGTGTGAGGTTACATGCAACTACTGCGCCATTTTTCATCAGGAACTTGAACGTCCTCGGATTTGCATATGTGTGGGGGTCCTGTCCTTTGTGGACACAGAGGGGGCGTGGTGAGAGTGGTCCATGTGCCGGGGGGTGTGTGCCCAAGAGCAGATTGGGCCTGGCAGAGGAGAATACAGACGAGACCAGAATCCTGATCACACTAACTGGTGACAACTGGACAGAGCAAGAGGAACCAGGAAGGGAGGTTCATAGAGGGGCCAAAATGTCTCTGAAGAGTCACAGGGAGACAGGTTTCACGGCACAAGCAATCAGCACTGTGAGGCACTCTGAAGGACAAACTAGACCAGGACTGAAATGCCGGGATTGTGCCATTGGGAGGCCACCGCTAACTTCAGTTGAGCTATTTCAATGGCATGGGGGAGGCAGAAGGCGGGAGATTGCTGAGAATAGATGAGAAAGAGGGAGAGAAACTGTAAGTGTGGGTTTGCTTTTTGAAGCACACAGACTGCGTGAGGTGGGTGAGAGGCCAGGGAGCAGCTAGAAGAGAATCCAGGATCAAGGCAGTTTCTCAGCAGGGTGGCTTTAAGAGAGGAGGTCATGGGGCAGGTCTATGGAGGAAGAGGGCTGGGGAAGGGCGGAGCCAGGAGCCACACGGAAAAGGAGAGTGACGGATGTGCTGAGAGCTGCAGGAGGCCATGGGGGAAGCGGGTGCCTGCCAGAGCGCAGCAGAAGGGTCAGGCTTGGGCAGAGAGAAGAACAGCAGAATGGCAGGTGGTGAGTGGGAGACTTGAGAAAAACAGTAAAAGTTTAGTAGGCTGCTTTTGAGACTGGGAAAGGGAGTCAACTGACTAAGGGCTGCAGGCAGCTCTGAGAGCCCAGTAGAGACCGGGTGTGGCACGGGCACTATGACAGTAGGCAGGTGGGGACAGCTGAAACATCCGGGGCTCAACAATCAGCTCAGGCTGCCAGGCCTTGGCCCTCGCTGCCTCCATCCTGCCCACACTTTTACTCTTCTGCACCATAATTCAAAGCCTCTCTAGAGAAAGACAAGGCTAAAGGCAGACCCCTGAGCATCACCCGGGCACTTGTTAGAAATGCATCATCTCAGGTCCACACAGACTTCCCGGAGGAGACCGGCACATCACAAGGACCCGGGTGCTTGGAATTCACGCTGTCTTGGAACCAGCACTCTAGCCCTTTCCAATTATAGTACTTACTGCCTTCCAAGTGTGCTAGACATATGTGTGCAAGGAACACCGGTCTCTCCTTTCCAGCTGATTCTCCTTTAAGACTCTGTGTCTCTGTCTCCTCCCTCAAGCCTGTAGGGAAGACTCGTCTGCTCCCTCCAGCGTCTACACAGGCTTTGCGCGGGCTCTGCCATGCTGCTCTTCCTGGTTCTCAGCACCAGCGCGGCCAACACATCACAGTTCTAGAAGTGGCCCAGGTACTGAGTGACACCCAACCCTACCCCGTCCCAGCTCAGCATCCTCGCCCAAACACCGTGGCCATTTTCTACACCTGGAAAGTCAAGCCTGTTTTTAAAATACATGCTGTATTTTAAGCCCCTCACCTTACATCCGCTGGATACTACTGCGCAACCTAGGAAAGCATTAGGTTTGCTGTTTTCTCTAAGAATTCAAAAAGTCGTATTTTATTTTATTTTATTTTATTTTATTTTTTTGTGGTGCCGGGGATCAAACTCAGGGCCTTGTGCTTGCAAGGCAAGCACTCTAATCACTGAGCTAAATCCCCAGCCCCATATTTTATTTTTAAAATTTATTTTACATACCACATAAAGTTCAGATCTTAGGTCCTAATGTTGAGCAGCTCTTTTCCTAAGTGGCCATAAGGAAGCACCGAATTTAAAAACATCAAAAGGTTATTCATTGCTTGAATCTCCAACTATGGAAACCCCCTATTTCTGAGCATGAAACCAGAGCAAGGAGTGTCTACCAAATTACAACCATCTATGAGCTTTTTCTTAATCTACTCTGTAAATTTCTGGGTATGAAAATCAGGTTCTTTTATTCTATTTCTCTTTGGGCTTGACAGAGAGTTGGTGTTCAAAAAACGTGTTTGTGATCAGCTGAAGGAGAGTTGTACTTCTCTCCTTTCCAGATCACAGTGAAACCAAGCCAAGAAGCCTGAGTTAGCAAGGCAACCTGCTGAGCACATCCAAAAGTTCATCTTCTCCTTTCAGGGCTGCCTCTATCATTTGGGGTTCTCCTTCACAAACCTGGGATTTATGGCTTAATACTTGCTGTACTGCCAAAATTATTTGTGAACCCAGGAGCCTGGGCAGAGAGCAGAGAGATGTTCCCCATTTGATCTCAAATTGCTTGTCTTGGTAATCAGGTTGGGCCTCGAAGAAATGACTCCCTCAATCTCATCTCAACATTTCCAGAAATGCTAATCCTGAAAATACTTTCTCCTCTGTCCCCGTCCATTAGGGTCTGCCAGTCACATCATGTGGGAAGGGATCTATCTCAATACCACTAATGTTGCCTGAAAAATGGCAAAAATCCAGAAATTCATAGAGAAAAAAAAAAAAACGTATCTTCCAAAATCAAGAATTTGTCAAGAGACTCAGAGTCATGGGCCTTTGTGCATCTGAAAGAAGTGTGCGGGTTCCTTCAGCCAAACAAGGGTGTGGGGAGCAGGACATCCACATGTGTCCTCCCCCCACGAGGCTCTGTGGTGGCAATTTTATCCTCACAAGAGACCCTCAAAGCTGGATCACATAACTGAGGCTCAGAGAAGATAATTACCCAGGAAGTCGCAGCTAGTAAGGCTCTTAAAGATGACGTTTCTACAGGGGTCACATCCTGCCTCTCTCAAAAGCTATGCTGTTTTAAAAATCGTACTAGATTGGCATGAATACTATTTTTCTAATAACATATCCTTGGGGGATTAGTATGTAGTTGGTGCTTAGTGAATGTATTTATATAATAAAAAAGAAGCATTATGGGGTGCTTCTACCATATGGGATTTCCTACCAGCGAAGCCTCACTCCACTTGTCTGTCAGAGTCACTGAAATTCCCAGATCACCCACCCACTCTATGAAATTCAGGCACAAGCCCTCCATTAGCATGCCAGTGTCTTCTGTCATGGAGAGAATTCCAAAATAGAACTTAAGCAATGTTTAAGTGTTTATTTTACCCAAGGCCTCATGGTAGATGCTGTGGGGAACACAACAAGAAAGCATGAGCCCTCAAGTAACTTACACATTAAACAGCAATTTAAGATGCAAAGAACAGTTAAAGACAGTAAATAGCAGAGGTGTTACCAGCTCTCTACAAGGTAAACTGCCAAATGAATTCTCTACCCAACTTCTGTAGGCGTACAGACAGAATACCCTGACTCAGTATCTTAGCAGCTTAAAATACCAATTTCAGTAAAGTAGTCCCTGTCACCACCTTAAGAAACAAGCTTTGGTGTTTTGAAAGGGAGGGACGATCACAGAGGCCTTCGATGAGGAGTTGCTGAGGTTGCCCTTGATGAGGACAGGGGACCACAGTGGTCATTAGAATGAGCTGTACAAGGTGGGATGGACTAAGGGGTAAGTTTGGAAAGGGAGAATTTGGAAAGAAAAGTCCCAGTTTGAGTTTGCCTATGCCGCAGGGAGTTGTCTTCACAGCCATATCTATCACTTTACCTCAGAAAGTCTTGAAAATTCAAGGTAGGGAGAAAATCTGTTCCTGCCACATGACCACTGCTGTTTCATGTACAAAGGACTGGCAATGGGAATCACCTGGTGACTCCAGGTCCCACCCAGAGCTTTCTCAAAATCACACATGACAAGGAAGGAATTTTTTTAGAGCTAGTGGTGAGCTGGGGATGGTGAGTACCAACACAGAGAGTCATCTGTGAAATAGGACTTCCTGTGAGCTAGCCGATAAACTGTTAGTAACTGTCCATGGTAGAAACATTTATACTATGGAAATTGACAAAAGTTACAAATCAAAGCTTTTTACAGCAGACAATCCCCAATTTACAATGGTTTGACTTAATAATTTTGCAATTTTATTACAGTACAAAAATGATATGAATTCACTAGAAATTGTACTTCAGATTCTGAATCCAGATCTTTTCCTGGGCTAGCAATATGCCTTAGCATGCTTTCTCATGAGGCTGGAGCAGGGACAGCAAGCCGCACCACAGCATGGGAAACAAACAATACTGTGCAGTGCGCTGTCTGGACTAAGTTATGGTGTTTGGTAGGTTAAGAGTATTCAATGCATTTTTGACTTAAAATATTTTCAACTGAAGATGGATACATTAGGACATAACCTCACCGTAAGTTCAAGGGCATTTGTGTTCTTCTGAGAGTCAGTTTGCCAGCACATCACTGTTTAGTGAAGACAGCACAGTCTGTCTTTTCTCTGATTTGTACATTTACATAACTCTGCATCATCAGGGGAACATCAAGCCTAACATGATGTGCTTCACAAAACTGACATTTGGGACATTCGTTTTTAAGAGGCCAAGAATATTTTCTCAAAGAGCCTCTAGGCTCACTACATAAATTTGAGCAGTGGTTCCAAACTGTCACCCTGGACAAGCACCATGATTATCATGCGGGAACTTGTTAAAAATGCAAATTTTCCCACTGCATCCCAGATCTCCTGGGTCAGGATCACCAGGAAGGGAGCCCAAAATATTTATGGTGTAACAAACCCTTAATGTGATTCTGATGCATGCTATAATTTGAGACACTGACCTATAATAATGTCTTCCAAAGAGTAAAGCAAACTTTTTTTTTTTTTTTTTTGGAGCTGGGGATCAAACTCAGGGCCTTGTGCTTGCAAAGAGTAAAGGAAACTTTTGTCTTTTACTATTTACGTATTATTTGCACATTGCATATACTCTTACCATATAATCCATAAATTGCCAGGTATTTGCAAAGTACCATCGTGTCTAAGCTCTGTGTTATAGTCAGCATTGAAGATGGCCTCTAATAGTATTCACTGTATTCATGCCTTTACTTAATCTCCTCCCACACTGAGTAATGGTGGTCTGTAACAACGGCACACTCAGAAATGCCATCAGTGTCTTCTGAAGCCAGGTCTTAAGAGGGACCGTAGCTTCCCTCGGTCTCTTGGGGACACTTGCCCTCAAGGTCAGAGCCACCATGCTATGAGGACAGTTAAACAGACGTATGGAGAAGCCCATATGAACATATGAGAGACACCAATAACCAGCCCCAATTTGCCAGCCTCATGAGTGTGCCGTCTTGGAGATGGCTCCCGCAGCACAACGTGAGCCTGCTGTCCAGGCTCACTTCTGAGAGACCCAGAGCCAGAGCCACCCAGCTAAGCTCTTCCTGCATTCCCGAGCCCCAGCAACTCTGAAGTTTCAGGCGCTAAGTTTTGGGTAATTTGTTTCACAGCGTTAGATAACTAATTCATTGGGCACCAAAAGCAGTTGAGGGTGGAAGTAATGTGGCAGTCATGCCTGGGGGGATTAAACGGTACAGAGATACATGGAACAATGTCTTTTCCAAAAAGAAGTTTATTGGTTAGCCAGGAGATAAGATAAATATACGCTAAAAATATTTTTTAAAGCATTATTGACTTAAAAGATAGCACAAGTCTAGAAAAAACCACTCATGCAGATCCTTTGAGAAACAGTTCGTGCTGCAAAGTCAAGTTTTCCATCCCCCTGTATGCCCCTAACAGCATTTTAACCTGCTCCCTTTCTACATACATTCCATATTTCCTCAGCTTCTCCGCAGAGTGAACAGGAAGTGCTTGCTGCCCATGAGGCGGGCTCGTTTATACAGGGCAATCAGGATGTCGCTGTAGCTGTCAGCTGGAGAGCAGCGCCTGCAGGTGAGCGATGGCCCTCGGCACACCTGGGCAGCACGCCTCCCAAACAAGACCAGCTCTGGCTCTGAGGGCCCACGGGCGCACCCCACTCCCGCCCTGCTGCAGTCTCACGATTAGCTCATGTTCCTGGTATGGCGCTACAGCTCGGAGAATATGCGTGACGTCACCCAGATAGCAAGTGTCACACCTGTGACTGACTTCGGGCCATGCTGTTTGTAATGCAGCATGTGGCCTTCCTCAGAAAGGCCTTTGCTATCGATGTGAGTGGCATAATATCTGAAGGTAACGCACGTCCACTGCACAAAATCTAAAAGTGCCTAAGTCAGGCTCCCCAGCCAGTCACGGGCTTCTCTTCTCCAACGACCACTATGCCCTCACAGCTCTCTGTCTCTCCTCCCTCTTTCTCTGTCTGTCTCTGTCCTTCTCTGTCTCTCTGTCTCTGTTTCTGTCTGTCTCTCTCTCCCTCCCTCTCTCCCTGTCTCTGTCTCCCCATCTCTGTGTTGTCTCTCCCTCTCTCTGTCTGTTTCTCTATCTCTATGTTTCTGTCTCTCCCTCCCTCTCCCTCTCTCTGTCTCTGTTTCTTTGTCTCTGTCTGTCTCTCTCCCTCTCTCCCTCTCCATGTCCATATACATACATATATATATATGTATACACACACACACACACACACACACACACATAGTCACAGACATACAAGATAAACACATGTGTACCCATCCTATTGATTCTGTTTCTCCAGAGAACTCTAATACACTCCCAAGCCTTACACCCCAAATGTTTTGTCTTGTTCGTTGATATGTCTCAAGTGCCTAGAGAGCCTAGCACAGAGTTATGGTCGGATACTTGTTGAATGAGTTCTGAAAAGCGTAAAGTACCATTGATATGGTAGTTACTGCATGACTTAACAGAATTCTAGGCAAAAGCAACATGTAAAAATCACATGTGATTTTTTTTCTATTGTGAGACTTAAAGATCTGTCAATATTTACTCCTAATGAACTACTCCTAAAAATATCTCCTTTTGACCCAAGTTCAGAGGTCGAGCTGCAGTGCAGGCACAACGCACCCCAGGCGTTCACTGTTTCCGCGGGCTGCACACTTTGAACGCCCGGCAACGGAAGCACATCGTTAATCTTGGCTGAGCCTTTTGTTCTGAAATGATCTTCAGAACCGCCCATCCTCGCATCAAGCCTGCTTGCGCTCTGAACACACCACACACAGGTGAGTGAGGCCGACAGCTTTTGGGTGACGGGGCACACTGAGAGCTACTGGCCTCTTCTTCCTTCTGCTCCCGAGCCCCGCTCCAGGAAACGGGTCCTGATTGGTGCATGCCAGCTGGGGCCGTCCTCCTCCCCACTCTTGCAGCTTCTCTGCATCGTGGCCCAATTCTGGTCAATGAGACCTCAACAGAAGGCTTCTTGGGCATTTCTTGGAAAACAGAAACATCAGAAAATGCAATTGACACCTCCCCTCCCTCTTTTTTCACATATCAAATGCAGACAAGATGGCTGGAACTGCGGCAGCCACCTCGTAACTGTAAAGAGGCCAAGAGAACCAAACATGGAACTAAAGCCCTCTCACATCCAGGCTTCTTGTTATATCAGAAACATGAAAACATTCAATCAGGTTTTCTGCTTCTTGCAGTCAAACATTCCTTAGTAATACTAACAGTGATAGATGACAGCCACCAAGCTTACAGCAACTGAACACACGGCCTGTGCCCTCGGTCCACGTAAGCCAAGAGAGACAGCTATGGTCGGCCTTCTGATGCCTTTACAAAGCCACCTTTCCCAAATTATACACAGTAAAATCCAGGTAAATGCTTCCAAAAGTCACCAAGTAGCCCAGCTTAACTGGCATTAAAAATGTTCCCATTAGAAACGGAGCTTGGTGTAATGGAGCAATGACTGATACATGAATCTAGTGCAGTAAATTTTAGCTCTAGAGACTACTAACATTATCACTATTCTTCTAGGAGCCTGGTTTTCTCATCTATACAGTAAAGGAGTTAAAATGGATAACTGTGGGATTCCTTCAGTTCTGATATTTTATGTACACTGCGAACCAAAATAAATTATTTTTAAAACTATCAAAATTCTGTAGCCTCCTACTTTGCTGGCTGCTTTGCCACCAACATAGTTGGCACTCTAACACCCTGGGTAAGTTTGAAAGAACAAATCCACATGCGTTTGCTCATAAATATGTCTGGTTTTTTCCAAAGTGCATGGGAACAAAGTTAGTGTCAGCCTCTCAGCACAGAAACAGCAGATGTAACACAGTGTGGGTGTATCTTCCAGGAGGTGGGTCCCTCCGTTGCATGGTGCCAGTTCTCGGCATCCAGAGACTCAGCCCTGCCATCCTCCAGAACTGCTTGACAGACTGATTCTGCTTCTCCCTGTAGTCTTCTTCCCACGGTAGCTAGCTATCCATTTTCTCCCTTTAAATTAACATGATCTTTTTGTGCTGCCCTTGATCTTTCACTGAAGGGAAATTATCTACAATAGATGGCTCTCTCAGTGCTTAACTCTGTTGTGCTGCTTGCATATTCATTTCTGCCCAGGCCTCAGCGTCTCATCATACCACGGCTTAGCTTATTTTGTGCTTCATGGTGAATTCTGAATTAGACAACGGAGATGAATCATTTGGGGGGTTTTCTGTGGTAAATCCTAAGATCTCCCTTTTTTCTTTCTCATTTACTCACACAAGTCCAAACACATGCCCAAAGAACATCAAAACCACCGCACTGAGATGCTGGCATTGTGCATGCCAAGTGGTAAGAAACAAAAAGTTACTCCCTCATCTCAGGAATCTTATGATCAAGCAGAATTCACAGATAAGTAGATTGAATAGTCTACCAACCGGGTTGTAAGTGCAGCCACTGACTTGTGTATAAGGCAGCATAAGCCCAGTCTGACCCCACACTTGGGGTCTGCCATGGCCCTCCCTCCAGGCGGTCTGAGTCTTCTTGGAAGGGACTCAGAACTAGGGACTGATACCCCAGAGGTACATATATAAAGACTTGGTACGTGAGATGGTGGCATTGGGAAATGCTATACACTTTTAGGAGGGCTCAGTGGGAGGTCCTCAGGTCATTAGGGCATTCCTTGGGGAGGACTGTGGGGTCCTCATCTCTTTCAGCCACTCTGCCCCAATTCAAGCTGTGACCATTTACTCCCACAGACATGTGGACATCCATCACCCTCACTAGAAGCCAAACAAATGGGGCCGCCCAATTTTGGACTCTGAACCTTCAGAGCTGGGAGCTAAATAATCACTTTCTTAGGTCTTTCACTGTACCGACACAAAGCGGACTAATACAGAGCCCAGAGGGTGATCTCTATAAATGAATTGACTTTCTGGATTGATTTTCAACATCATGGGCTCTGAAAATATGGGCTCCAGTTGTGGAAGTTTAAACTCCAGCATGGAGGGTGAGTGTTCTCAGACTTCTGGGACTGGGGCTGAGGCTAGAGAAATCTGACAACCTGGGAGAGGGCAAGCGCAAAGATGGCGGCCAGAACAGGTTTGGTGCTGGCCCTTCCTGGGCAGGGGGTCGCTCCTACAGCTCTAGTGGGCAAAGAAAAGAATGGCGCCACAGAGAAGAACCTCTCAAGTAATGAAAGGGCCAGAGAATAAGCCACAGAAGGAGGAAAAGAGAAGGAAGGGAAACTGAGGGACAGGCTACATACAGCCCATCTTTCTGGGATGTGAAGGATGGTCAGAGAAAGGAGCTTCTTCCTCCTTATTGTTGACAGAATAACACAAAAAAAGCATTTCTGGGGGCACCCAGAATTACAGGAAGACCATCCTGACAGTGGTATGGCTAATTTTCCAATTACTGGGAAGGTAATAGAGTCTCTCTCTGAAGGAATTTAAATGGAAGGTAGATTTTCATCAGCACCAGATGACAGAAAGTGTGGGAGAATTGAAACTTGGGTCCTTTCAGTCTTCAGATCCTCTACTTCTACCAAGCAGAATATGTTTGGAATTTGTGTGGTCTCCAAGTTCCATCATAAAACCAAAGGTATGTTAAATGAACACATTCACAGTAAAACTACAACCACTCTAGTACTAATAATTTCCATTCCTCCTCCTTTTAAAATTTAAACTCCAGACGCCTAATTTATTAAAAACAGGGATATAAATCAGGCAGAATGACTCATTTGGGTCATTTTACAATAGATACGCTCTCTTAGCAAGCAAATTGACTGGTATGCCCCATTTTATGATCTATACAAAGAATTTTTATTCCAAACATTTCAAACATACCAAAAACAAGTACAGAGAATGGTACACCGAACTCTATATGTTCATTGCTCTGATTCAACAATAATGAAGTTATTGTTGAATAACTAACAAAGTTACTAATAAACAAACAAAGTTACTGATAATTCTGTGGGATTAAATGTTCTCAGTTGTCTATCTCATAGATGACTTGCTCAAATTGGGATCCAAGTAACATTATATTTGTGTTCTATCTCTGAAGTCTTATGCCCTTGACTCTTTCAGTGACCTACACAGAATACCTTACATTCTGGATTTGTCCATTTACTTCTTCATGGTGCCATTTCACTTGTTCCTCTATTCCCTGTATTTCTGGTGAATGGAACTTAGATTTTCAGTTTGATTAAATCTAACTTCGAGGGTTTCTTTTTTTCCAAGAACAGTTCTGAAGTAGTGTTGACTGGTTCATATTAGGGGAGGCACAAACTAACTGGCTGTTCTACCATTCATGAATGCTCTCATTAATCAGTATGTCCCACAAGTTATTTCACCAGAGATTACAAAATGATGATTTGTAATTCTACCACTCCTTCCACAGTTACTAATCTATCCCCTCTTTATTCATATATTTTAATTTTAAATGGGAAGAATTAGTATACAAATATACCTCCATGGAAGTGGTTCCTGAGACTACAGGTATCAAGGAGTAGTTCTTAGCTGAAACCAGAGATCTTGGTTTAGGAAAACAATGATAGATTCAGTGGAAGAGACAAAAAGAGTCCAAGGTCAAGAAACAGGAGAATCACTCTTAAATTGGGGGCCATAAGTCTGAGTACCCTGAATGTTTGAACACTCCTCTGCATGGCCCTTATCCTGTAAGTCCAGAGACACAAATAACCTCATGGGAAGAAAAAATAAAGTATATAGAAGCAGGAATAGGAAAAAGAGCAGAGAAAGAAGGAACATGTGGTACATGAGGAAATTTGGAGACACCATGGCATTGCCTGGAAAGATGGTGGTGGACTTGTCATCCACGTGCTTCTGCAGATCTGCTGGGTAAGAAACTGGTGACTGAAGGCTTTAGGCACGTCCCAACTCCACTCACTGAAGCCAGAAAGGAAGAGCAGTGCAATGCTTTCCTGCCACTTTCAGCCACAAGGAAGGTCCAGGAGGCAGTAATGCTGGAGGAGCAAGCCTGCTATGGCGCCTCTCTCCTTCCTCTCCCGGACAGCTCCTGACTAGGCCTTCCGTATCTCTCCTCCAAGGGAAATGAGAACATCCTCCCTTGTTCTCAATACCTCACCCAAGCCTACTTTGAGAGAGAGCTGACACCCCTCACAGCTGCCTTGAGGGATCAGGAAAGTGGTGCCGATAAATTGCCCCAGCTGCCAGTGAGCAGTAATTAGAATTTCCTGATATAAAATGTTCTGGCCACACCACCACTCTTGAGCCAGGCAGTATGAAAAGGTAGGAAAGGGCAACTTCTAAAGGAAGCCACGAAGTCATGAGGGGGTCTCTGTGTGGCTCAGGTGTGTAAATGAAAGGGGCAAGGGATGGAAAGAGATATAGGCGAGTCTCTTTTTAAAAAAGGTCAAGGTCTGAGACATTTGCATTGAGCCTAAAACTCATCGAGGCTTATGAAAAATAAAGAAGACAATAAAAGAAGGTTTTAAAACAAAAGGACTGACACACTGATTGGTAAATGCATAGAAAAATAATAGGTAACACGAAATAAAGTTCTCACCAAGACTATTAACGGTATTTCCCTATTTGGAGGGAAAGAAACTTGGTGGAGAAACGTACAGCCTTAATCAAGGGAGCAAGCCCCACAGAATGCCCGCCATGTGCAGGCTCTTCATATCACGTGCTCTGGGCACCAAAGATGAATTAGAGTATGTGCTGCTGCCCAAGTGAGCACATCAAAGATGAATTAGCCCTTGCCCTGGATCTAAAGATATAGTCTGATATTCCCCACAAGGAGACACTGCAGACCTCTGTGTGTTCATTTCTGCGTGGCGGCGTAAGTCCATTAGAAAGGGAAGGCTATGATTCCTGCCCACAAGAAGTTTCTAGTCAAGCTTGGGATACAAAGTTTCAGTTGACTTGGCTCTTAAGGAGAGAAGAGGGAAACTTAGGTACTGAGTTTAGGAATCTGAGGGTAAGTGACACAGGAAAAAGGCTGACCATGGAATGCTCATAGGACAGGAAATAGCCCCATTCACTAGAATTTCAGTTCCTCCCTTCATTCATCTGCTCATTCTATCACTTATCAAGGGCAGGATACCATTCTACCTACATAGTAAAGACTGAGAGAAACTAAGTCTCTGGCCTCTTAAGTTCACATTACAAGTGAGGATGTAAATGAAACAATTATAAAACCTATGTTGTTTATTATCTTTTAAAATATTTGATATATGAAAAGATATGTATTTTGTGAATAAAATTTCATACAGCATTCACAGAATGCCAGGGACCTCGCCATCTAACCCAAGATGAACTTATATCTATTTATATAAAGGAGCATTATAGTCAGGGTGAGTGTTAGAAATTATGTATGAAACTATGACAATGAATCATAGCGGGACATGGACTGTTCTAAGGGGTCATAAAAGCCTCCTAAGTAAAGTTTGTTGAGAAATTATAATGCATAGGCAGACAGGGACTTTGAAAGGCAGCCAGGCACAGAATTTAGACTGCATAATGATAGGAAGAGTAACAATAACAATAATGGCAAAGTTTCTTGTCTTGGGGACTTACTATCGGTTCTGGCATACCCTTAACACATCTATTTGAATCTTGAAGCAAGTCTGTAAAGTAAATCTTGTTTTCCTTATTATGTGGTTGAGGAAACTGAGACTCAGCAAGGTTGAGTGACATATGCAAGGTCACAGAGCCAGCAAATTGAGAGCTGACACAAGGCAAGATGGGGTGAGAAACAAGAAAAATGACATTTGCTGCCTTAGCAGAGTTAGATTCCTTTCACTCGACTGTTTTCTAAATGATGCACTCCCAAATACATATTTATTCACTAAGTCTGTGCATTAAGTGCCTAATTCCAGGTACTACTCAGAGCTCAGAGAGGGTGGTCTGACCCCCGGGGAACATCGACTTTCAGTTAAATTTATAGCCAATTAATGCTAGAGGCCAATAGCATTTCCTCTCATGAAAAGTTGGGTTACTTTTTCATCGAAATATTATGTAATGGCAAGACTCCAAGTGGAATGTTCCAGAAGACCTTTAGCAATTGTGCATTGTCTGTTATTTAAACTAAAAACAATGCTGTGAAAAATTGCACTTCAGCATAAGCCGTACCAAATGGAATTGGCCGGCTGAAAAGGAGACATGATGATTGAAGTATTTTCCAGACTATTACATCCTTGAAGGGTTTAAACAGTGAGGAGAAAGACAGGGAAGGGGAGGAGGATGATTTAGAGTGGTTCATTTAAGAACAACAGGATTAAATTAACCTTGGGGGGGGGAGCAGTTGGGAGAAATATTATACAAGATTCAAGAAGCTTCCCGAAGGAGAAGTGTGCTGGGCTGCAAAATTTTCCAGCCCAGCAAAGCAGGCAAAGTCATCTATCATTAAAGTCATTTACAAGCGAACTTGACAAATTGCTGAGAAAATATATGATGGGCCACATTCCTAAAGAGAATCAGGAATGGACAAACAGAGAGGTCTTTCCTATCCTTAATCTGGGGAAAACTGACAATTCTTTGAGATTTGTTTGCTTGCAGTTTGGGAGCCTCTTTTCCTCCACTTCAAAATGGATATCAACAAATAAGTTACCGTGATGTGCAGGTATCGTATCAATTACAGCGCTAATACAATTTCAACCTAAGGAAAGAGATGTATTGCATTGCAATTTAAAACGTCTACTAAATGAACTATCATAGTAATAAGATCAACTACTTAATCCTAGTTTACTCATAATTTTCAGTCAGCCTACAGAAATTCTAAATTACACCAAGCAGCGAAAAGATTAAAGAAGGCTTCCAGAATGAAAACCCCGCAGACCTAAACACTTAGTGACTTCTCAGCACACTGAGAACAATCAAAAGTGCGCCCATCGGGGAGGAGGGGAAGCGACGGTCCCAGCTTTGTTTGGCCTGGAAATGTAGAAATCTGCTCAGCCACCTTCACTGCTTTGCTACTTCAGAGTCGGCTCCAAACTCCGGATTCGCACGACGAGTAGTAACGTCTGTGCGTTGCTGCCCCCTGCTGGATGTGTGGAACCCATTTTGTCTGGGGTCCAAGAATGTGGCATTTGCACATTTCAATTACTTTCCAACTCCCTTTCCTTCCATTCCTCCGTCCTCTGACAGCATCCTCCCTCCAAAGGACTCTGTTAGGAGACAACTCCATCTGAGCTAATGGATAAAAATTCCTTATAATGCAATTAGTGGGTTTCTTCATATAGTAACCCCAGTGATCTTCCATCTGAGGGGCTGACTAGAAGCAGTGGAAAATAGGAAACAGACTGTCTTGCTACTCCAAGCACCACTTTAGGAAAACACTACCTTGAATTAACATTCATTCAAGCACTAGTGGTTTCTCTTCTCAGAGGAACTAGGGGCAGCCAAAATGTCAGCCAGCCTCTCCCTCCCTCCTCCCTTCATCTGATATTTGTACATGATGCTCTTCCCTAACGATGAGGCTGCTGCATCCTGGAAACCAAATCAGCTCAAATGTCACTCTGGATGGAGGCTGCCCAAATTCCAGCACCGTCAAGCCTGACAATGAATCTTCGGGGTGCCGACGTCCAGTGAAGTTTTCATAGATAGACTTCTTGGATGTGGCAAGCTTTGGAAAGAGTGGAGGGGAGGAGGAAAATAACCACAGTTGGAATGACCATGTCTGCACGTGTTAGGTAGTAAAAATCCAGGATGGACAGCCCGAGGCTGCTGCTCAGGCAGCTAACCCGTCAGTCAGTTCTTAGTATCTCGTCCATACAGCTCTGCACACAAGACTTGTGATCTCAAGGCCACTCATCAAAACTCCTTCCGGCAACACCATAGAAGCCTTTCTGAGTTTCTCTGCTATTCGGCCGGGTCCTCCCCACCACCACAGCAAGGATCCCTTCAGCCTGTGTGTCTTGTGGTCCTCTTTGCAGTAAATCAGTGGTGCTCAAAATTCCTTAGGGACTTGTTAGACATGCACATTCTTAGGCTCATCCCACACCACTGAACTAGAGATGGTGGGGTTGGGCCCAACTACTGTGTTTAACAAGTCCTTGGAGTGGTTCTCACACACACTCAAGTTTGGGAATTGTTGCTATAAACTTTCATTTCTCTCCACACACCAATTCCCAACCAAAAATGTCTCTTGCCTAGGTCCTGTTAATGCTGATGGAAAAAAAAAATTTAAGAATCTAATAAACTGTTCTTCTTGTCAATTAACAATGAGGACAGACTATTCATCCTCAAAGGCTTGGATTGAATATGAAATCTCTTGGGAAACTGGTTCTAAATCTGCCAGTCTATAGCCAGGAAAACTCAAATCACACTGTCTTAATTATTTCCTGTTGCTGGGACAAAATACCCGACACACACGAGTTGAAGGAGGAAGGGTTTGTTTGGCTCACAGTTTGTAGAGGTTTCAGTCCATAGCCAGCAGGCTCCAAAGCAGAGGGGCATGATAGTGGGGCATCCCAGACAGAAACAGTCCATGAAAGGCAGGCAGAAGGCAGCACACCTGCCTTCTTTCTGTTGCTTTCCATTCCATCCAGACTACAAGCCTAATGACTGGTGCCACCCACACCCAGGGTGGGGCTTCCCTCTGTAGCAAATCCGTTCAGCCACATCCAGAACTACGCTAACCCAGATATTACATACTCCCGATCCATATTCACACACCCTAGATCCAGCACCTCTGAAGATCCCCACCTGGGAATGTAGGAGGCTTTCAGGGAACATCTAGATACAAGCCATAACATTCCTCTGTCTGTGTGGGTCTTAAACAGCAGGTTGCTATACTCATCACAGTCTTGCAGTCCCTTGTTATGTATGGTTGGTCCTGGGCTAGTCCCATTTGCATCCCCAAGAGTTTGTTAGAAATGCAGAATCCCAGCCCCACTTCAGATTGACAATATACATCTACATTTCAACAAGCTCTCTAGGTGCCACACTGAAAGTGGAGAATACTCATTAGAGTCAGATGCCTTCCACTCCTTACACACATGCACACTCATGCACACACTCACCAGGGATTCTAAGACAGTTTTAGGACAGTCTGCTTTATTCAGGTCTTTGGGATCTGGAACAAGGCCAGAGATATTCAATTTCAGCATTAACAGGTGTTTGGTGAGTAAATGATAAAAGTGGAAAAAGAATTTCTTTTTGAACTAGGGATGTTTGCAGACTAGGAGGACTAAATCCTGGAATGAAACTAATAGTGTATTTTCAAGCACCATGGTACTCAATAGAACCTGTGAGTTTAGGGCCAGGGCCCTTAAATCACATCATGATCCCAATTACAAATGACATCTACTCAGCACTTGTGGAGCAGATGCCTTGCGTGGACTGCCAGCCTGATTTTCCCTCTCTCTGGAGAGGGAATGAAGAGCTGTCTGCTTAACAAGTGGTGCCAGGGTGGAACCTAGAGGGGTCCAAAGTGCAGAAGTCAGAGAATGACAACCTTGAAGACACACCAGCCTGTCACATGAAGGGAAAGCTCATGAAGAGGTGAAGTGGCCATCAGCTCCCATCCAGTCTTCCCAGCCTGGCAGGTGAGGGACAAGAATCCAGTCTTTGAACTATGCTATGTTTTAAATAGTAGCATTGTCTCAAAACCCATTACAAACCCCTCTTTCCCACTTTCTACCTCTCGTCATCCCTATATTAATGATAACAGTGATGTGACTCTTAAGACCTAACCTAAGACCAGATAACGAGGACTTAAAACAAGTCTCAATGTCTCTGTGAGCCTGAGCAGACAGGGCCCTGGGGCTGGAACTGGCTCTGCTCCAGTGACCACCGAGGTCATCATTCTCAGGGTATTATCTCATGCACAAAGCAAAAACTGGACCTCAACCCACACGCCGGGTTCCAGCCCCCGGGAAGGCAGAACGAGCTGGAGGCGGGGAAGTAACCTGCTTTCCAGGGTGGCTCATGTCCCTTCTGCCCACATCCACCCGGCTGGAACTGGGCCTCTTGCGTTATGCAGCTGCAAAGGAGGCTGGGAAATGCAGACTCTTCCTATGTGGACTTGTGCCCAGCTCAAACAAAAGGGAACCCTTCACTAGAAGGAAGGAGGGGAGAACAGATGTTGAGGGACAGCCCACACTTCTGTACTCGGTAAGGCCACTGGGAATCCAGTGCCTCTGGGAGTTTCGGTGTTATGATGGAAAGCAAAGGCCTTGCAGGAGAATGGGGAGAATGGGAAAAACGTACAGAGAAAGGACACCAGACGACTCTAGTCACAACTCCCCAGTCCTCATATTCACAACTACAGTCGGCCCTGCTTTGATGAATTCCACATTTGCAAATCCAATCAACCACAGACAGGAAAAATGCACCTGCATTCAGCACATACAGACTTTTTCTTGTCATTATTCTATAGCTAACCCTATAGAACAACTATTTCTACAAAATAAATTGTATTAAGTAGTATAAGTATAGAGAGGACTGAAGCATATGAAAGGAAATGTGCAGGTTCGATACAAATACTGTGCCATTTTAGGTAAGGGATTTGGTCATCCTCTTGTTTTGATATCTGTGAGGGAGTCTAGAACCAATTCTCCGCAGATACTGAGTTCACTGAACTTTTAGCCTTCATAAAATATAACCAACCCTCTGTGTGTGCGCGCACACACAAACACACATGCACCTTCAGAGCAAATCTGCAGATCTCCACACTTGGATTTCAGTTTTCCATGTGAGTGACAAGATGACATAGTTCCTCAGCTTCTCCCTTGCCAGCCCTCCCTAGACTCAGCTGGGCCTCAGTTCCTGCTTTGACCTTGCAGTTCCTATTCTGGCCTCCTCCTTCTTGTGGCACCCCAGACCCAGAATTTCCGTCATCTTTTTCCTGCAGGTCTTTCTGCAGTCCAGCCTGAGGCACCCACATGTCCAAGCAGTGCACGGAACACATGCTTCGGCTCCTTTCCTGGGGGGTGGCGGTGGGAGGAAGGGCCTGGGCACACAGAGGCAGTTGCTGCTCGTGGAGGGGAGACAGCCTGGGCAGATGAATCAGGGTCACTTCTAAAGCATCGCAGAAGAACCACCCAGGGCCTGAGAAGAACTGCACTGCTTTTACTCATAGTTGTTTCCCAGGTAGCCATCTAGTCCCCACCCCCCACCCACACACACGGTTGACTCCCAGTCTTGTCCTGTCCACGGCCTCCAGGCCAGACCATTCCTGCACGATGCCAGTGACGATGTGAATGATTCTGAGAACTCCCCACCCCTGGCTTCTATATCGCCCAGCCTTCTCGGGCCACAACAAGAAGCCCAAAAAATCTTAGAAACCAGCTATTCCAATCTTCTAGTTATGTAAGAGGGTAAAAGAATTTGCCTGAAGTCACATGGTAGTTTCCGGTGGATTTGGGATTTGGAGCCACCTTGCTCATGTCCACTCATCGGGCAGGCGTTCTGTTCTTCTGTGGTGCCTTTTTCAATTATCTCATTCTGCCAGCACTTACTGCTCCATGAAAGAGCAATAGTAGCAGTGTCAGCAGACACACTGTTTCCTGAGTTCCAGGCACTGTTCTTGGTGTTCTGTACTCACAAACTCATCGACTCTTCTAGTACACCTACTGTAGACTCAGCGTTTGTACCCTCCAAATGGGTATCTTAAAATCTTAACCCCCCACATGCAGGCATTATGAGGCATGGCCTTTGAGAGGTGGTTAATGATGAGGGCAGAGGAATCCCAGAGGACAGCTTTGGCTTCTTGAGAAAACCATGATCTGTGAACCAGGACGTGGGCCGTTGTCAGCACTAATGTGCAGGCACCTCAATCTCAGACTTGCAGCCTCCAGAACTGTGAGAAAGAATTTCTGCATTTACACAAAGTCACCCAGCCCGTGGCACTCTATTATGATAGCTCGAGTGAACCAAGACACCTCTCCGTGAGGAAAATATCACTAGGAGCTTTATTTCGCTGACAAGGCCACAGAGGCTCAGGATGGAAAAAGAACTTGTGTGATGGCCTCTGTCTCTCTCACAGGTGGCCACAGCAATCAATGAGGCACAAAGTTCCCAGCCCTCTGTGGCCATCCCTCCCCAAGTCACCCTGCAGCCGCTCTGCCTCCTTTTTTCTTCAGGGAGCTCATCACCCCTCCAAATGCAGAACTGGCTGACTGGCACCATTTTCTTTCGCCCTTCAGGTCTCAATGAGGACGGATATTTATGTTGTGAATAATAGAAAACCATGGCATGTCCCAAATGTGTTCCTCTTGCCCTGGGATTTCAGAACATGCCTTTTATTTTTCAAAAGGTCTGTTATCCCAACTCAGGCTCAGGCTTTTTACAGAAAAAGCTACTGTCTCCTCAGCTGACCCTAGTTCCCAGAGGGAAAAAGAGACTAAAAACAGGGCAGCCAGGCAGAAGGGTCACACTAGCTAAGCCACCAAGCAGTTAATCCACAGGGAAGCCCGGGAGGTGGCTGCCTGTGGGGCGCATTGCCATCCCATTGATCCCTTGGTTTGATAGAGATTCTTTTCCTGTGACAGAATCCAGCCCCAAACCAATTTCAATTTCACACTTTCCTCTGACGCCAAAAGACACAGATGCCCCAGTCAGCAGTCAGCAGTCAGCCAGGACACTGGCACTCTCTACAGGCATCTTACAGCAGTGGCGGTGAGATTGCCTTTAATAGCACACTTATAGCTGATGGGGAGCAGCTGAGATAAAATGACAACCCCACAAGCCCAGTGGCCAGGCAAGGGCTGATTTTACACAGTGAAATAAAAATGCTCCTTGGCAGGTCTGTGCTCCCCACCCCGGCCAAATGTCTAGAAGGCTGCTGTGGTGACCAGCTCGCAAACAGTGCACTCCTGAGACCTGGGGCGTAGGTGTGGCTCCAGCGGGAGTCCAGCCATGACAGTGTGCCAGGAAGCGGGGAAGTTGGGGAGCTGGCAGAGATGCTCGGGGCCGGCGGTGCTCCAGCATCCCTGAAGGTGGGGTGCTGGCTTCTCCCTGAGTGCCCCCCCTTCCTTGGTGCTCTAGAACCAACCAGGAGGCTGGCACCGCCTGTTGTCCATGCTCCTGACTTGTTGCCAACCCCCTGCCCTCACACCAGCAGGCCTCTGTATGGAAACGCCACGTTTTATATTTTGCAGGGAGAGGAAGGTCTTCTGCATCCTAGAGGAGTCTTTAGCACTTGTGGAGAGGTATAAGAACTTGGGGGGATGAAGTACAAGAAGTTTGAGGGATGCAGGGATAACACGTTTCACGATGGGGTGCAACTAGTTTGGGAGATACAGGGAGTCAGTTAAGAGCACGAGTGGGCTCACGGATTATCTCAGACCTCTTCACATTAATTCCCTTTTTCTCCACACATATATACAGGAAAATAATTATTTTGGTCTCTGTTACACCACAAGTTTCCACCATAATTCTTTAGGATTAGAGAGTTCTTCACATGGGCCTCTGATCTGTCTGGAGGCCTCCTGTGCAGATTGTATTCTCCAAAGGTGGCCTGGCACTGCCCATCCCACAAGCTCCCGTGATGCGTTCTTGCCCCCCCATCATAAGATGGAGGAGTCCATCCAGCCCCCTCCAGTCTGGGTAGGCCAAGGGACTGCTTTAACAGAGCAGTAGAGAAATGGATAGTCTGGTCACCCCAGCTAAGTTCGCGTGGATTGGAGAGGAACCACCCAGCCAAGGGCTCCCCAAATTCCTGGTGCCCCCAAAATTATGATCAAAACAAACGGTCGTTTGAAGCCCTAAACTTAAAGTTGCAAGTAGTTTATTAAGTAGCACTTACTGATCAGAACAATTCCCCTGGCCCAAAATAGTTTTTTTCTAAGAGTCTAACACACTCTTTGAAAGCTCTCCATTAGGCCAGTCTATGGGTTAGAATGCAAAGCTCGATCAACTGTTCTCAGTATCTAGAGACCGGAAACCCAGAGCATACTCATCCCTTAATACTGGAGCACAGTTCATGTAATTACTCAGGAAAAAACAGGACATTTTCCCTACACCATGACATAGGATGTGGAAGAGAAAGTCCAGAATACACGGGTGCTGACCTGGCTGAGTCCCATGGGTGCTGAGCCTGAAGGATGGTGGAGCTATCTAGTAAGGACCAGAACACACCGGCAGGCACCCTGAGCCCACTGTCCTGTAAGCCCAAGGGGGGCTGTGTGTCTAACACTAAGAAAAGCACACTCTGGGCTGGGTAAAGGGTGCCTGTGGACTCCATCCGCAGAGGAGCTGAATTCCACCTGTACTCCAAAGGTATCAGGGCTGGCTTACCCGGGTGAAAGGAAATGTTTGCCTAGCAGCCCGCAGGAATAAAAACTTGCAAGGAGTCAGAGTGGACCGGGGTGGGGGAGGTCCCCCTTCCATCCTGAGATATTGACAAATTGCCAGTCTTCGGGCTAAAACTCTTGGAGCCACTATGTTTAGGAATCCAGAGTTCCCCAGATGTTAGAAAGGTGATATAGTGCACTTACCGTGTGCTACAAAACATCCTCAACAAAGTCTGAGAAGTAGCCTGTGATCACACTCACACACACACACACACACACACACACACATTTCTGCAACAAAACAAAGACATTTTCACACTCAGTAGAAGAAATACCAACAGATACTCTTAGGTCAGGTTAGTCTAAGTTTTGCTGCCAAATATGGTTTCCAGAACCTTTCAGGTCTGGACATGTTTTGCTCATATTCAGTCAGTTTTCCTAGCAAGGCCATTTGTCAAGCCGTCATCAAAGAGATGTTTCCAGACACTGTAGTATATTTGACATGTACTTTCTCGGATCATTTATCTCAGAGGTTCCCAGAGAGTGAACCTACTTGCTTTTGGACCCCATCAGCTCTCCCCACCTGGCTACCACTCAGGTAATGAATGAACAGTGTGCAGGCACATGTGTTTCTTGTCACACACATGTCCTGTGTCTCTAACTGGCCCTGTGGATTATGTCTGCAACCTCTCTTGCTTTCATGACAAGCTAGCACCGTGTGCGGCACATACCAAGCACTTGCTGCCTGGCTCATGGCCACTGGGCAGTTCCACTTTTCTATTTCATAGTAAAATGGGGCAGAAACAATCCTAGTAATTAATTGTAAGTCCACTCACTCCTTGGTCAGTTGATAACTGAGCCCTTACTATGCAAAAGCAGCAAACTTGGGTGCACGTGGCTTAAAAGTCACGCAGGGACTTGGCCTGTCTTCTTTAAGCAGTCAGCCACATGGTCTTTAAGCATGTGTCACCATATACGATGACAAAATCCAGGAAGCATCAGCAAGCGTAAATAATGCCTCGCCTGTCATTGTGTATAAAATACTTGCATTATAATCCTTTGCTGCTGTCACACCATTCTCTCTCGACAAGTCTGAGAGGAAGATGTTATGATCCATATTCAACAGAAGAGGCCACAGAGTTCGTCAGACCTTGTACTCGGCCAGCAGCTGAGCTGAGCCTTCAACCCAGGCTGCGAATTACTCTGGTGCTCCAAACGCCAGAGCACAGATTTACAAGCTATCCTCAGCTAACGGGGGAGGGAAGAGGGCTGCGGGAGTTTGAGAGGTATCGGAAAAGAAAGCCCAGGGTGCTTTATGGAAGCTGTGGCATTTGAACTGGTGCTTGAAGGGCAAAGACTGACTGAGCAGTATTGAATGGGGCAGCTGATGGGTGGGAGGGAATCCAAGTCAGGGGTCCCAGGTAGATAAACGTAGGGAATCCTCCCCTGGGAATTCCCGGGGATCCATGTGGGCCTGAGTACAGCTTGTATAAGGGGTTCACAAAAGACACAGCTCTAAGTGTGGACTTAAGAAGTGAAGGAAAGAAGAATTTATCCCTATTAGTTTAATTTAAAAGAAATTAATACAATCTATCACTTGTGTCACTTCCGAACATGTTACACTCTTCTTTGTTCCTTCTATATTTTATACATGAATTTTAAAAGGTATTCAACTAGTGAGCATTGCATTTTGGAGACTCTTACATTCTAAGCTAACGACACGTGATTTATTCTGTGGTGTCTTGTGAAAGGACTGTTAGGTTTGGGGGAGGTCCAACTGTCGCTGTACTTTGGGACAAAGACTGACAGACTGACAGACTAGCACAGTATGTAGATGGGCACCAAACATTACAACTCTTTACAAGTCACATGCATTTCTCAAAAGTTCCCTGTGATACTAATATGGTCTGTCTGGTCCAAACTCTTCCCCCATGTCCTGGGCACTCAGCATATGCCACACTGAATCTCCACAGTACCCCAGAAAAGTGAGCCCCAATTCATGGAGGAGGAAGTAAAAAAATCAAAGACTAAATACATTGCCCAAGATCACACAAGCAGTGTGGGCAGGGCTAGGACTGGGCTGCTTCTTCTCATTCTGTTTCCTCTCTCCCTCCCCCTCCTTCTTTTCCTTCTCTCTCCTCCTCCTCCTTCTTCCTCACACTAGTTGTCTCCCAGAGGTACTCCTCACTGATGGCTACTAGAATTTTCACAGGTCCAAGCTGAACTGAACAATGCAGGGACACCATAAGTTGTAATGTTAACCATCTGAACCCAGTTTAATGTATTATTTGTTTTTTCTAAGGCTGGCCCACTTACGTTTTATAGGGTTAAAATGCTTTTATGAAATCATGATGGCAAGAGATGGTCTCTGTCTTTTAGTTATTCTCTCGTAATGTTCATAGTTGGTGAAATAAATAGGTAAAGACTTAATTTCAGTTCCTTCTCCGTCTCTTAAACTTCCAGTCTACACATTCCTGCCAACACTAGCCTGCCCAGCTGCCTCTAGCACCTATAGACACCTGCATTTCACAGAGTAAGGATGGCTCAGGGAGACTCGTCCCTTGGGCAGGTTCTCCAGAGGGTATTGTGCTCCACAGGGTCCCCTCTCACCCCAGGGCTGCTGGTGACCACATGCATACACCCAGGGGAAGCATATACTCTTGTCTGTATCAAGTCAGCCTCCAGCTATCAGCATTCATTTCTAGTCTCTGATGGTTGCTCAAGTCAAGAGGGTATCCCCACATGGAAGGCCCTAAATCACAGAGGGAAGCTGTACTTCCTTTTTCAAATGTCACAGAAATAAGTGGTGGCTTCTATTCACATGAGAAGGCAGCACAGCGCAGAGCCAGGCAGGTGTGGTCTGGCACCACACCTTCCAGGGACAACTCCTGCTCTCCATCATCCTGGCTGTGTAGCCTTAGGCCAGACCAGCCACTCAGACTCTCTGTGGCTTAGTGCCCTCCTCCATTAATTCAGAATTATAGTGCCTGCTTCATAAGGCAGTTGTAAAGATTAAAAGTATCTAAGAACAATGCCTGTCATAAAGAATGCATTTGGATTTTGGCTTTTGTTATTACTCAGTCTTTACAATCACTTATTTCACATTTATTGATGTCCACCACCTTCTCAAGAAGGCTGTATGGAGACACAGAGGGATACGACAAAGTCCCTCCTCTCCAGAACCTCCAGCAGATACACAAATGAGCACTCTTGTTATCAAGAAAGAACTGCATTTGTGGAAGCCCAAGTAGGTTAGCTTTGGAGCCACCAGAGGGACAGAAGTAAGAAACTTCTGGAGAAGACTCTGTGTGTGTTGTCATTTGCATCACAATAGGAAGGGCAGAGCTGGCCTCCAGTGTGCAAGTAGCCATGGAAAAAGCTCTGAAAGTAGAGTTCCATATTCAGGGTCACATTTACACAAATATTGTAGCAGAGGGGAGAGGAGGAAAAATTGTAACTATTCCCAGCTTGAATTTTAAAACAACTGAATAATCCTTCAGTATTCTTCAATGTTCATAATTATGTGGGGATCCTTTGTTCCATTAGAGACAGGCACAGACGAGGAAACCCCGTCAAACGAATGAAGACACAGTGCATTAAAAATGGAAATTAAAAATTGAGAGCAAAACAATTGAATTCTGACAGTTTTTTTTTTATAGCTATACAAATTGCTAATCAGTATCCAGTGTCATGTTAGCCAATTTGTTCAATAAGAGCAAATAAAGAAAAAGATCCCAGAGATGGAGCTGAGCAACCTGCTTGGTAAAATCAATTGTGTGCAAAATATCAGAAAGTCCTTGACTTTTTTTTTTTTTTTTTTTGAGAGATGTGGGGAATTGTGCTCAGGATTTTACATCTGGGCCCGGAGGCACAAAACCGTGGAAAGCCCACCTTCATGGTGTAAAACAAAGGCAAACAGACAGGACCAAACAAGAGTGAGGAGGTCCCTTTTCTCACATGGCGTACATTCTACTGATCAATACCACCAGCGAACAAATGAATTAATAATCACCCTAATTCCAAAGAGTATCAAATGCCAAGAGGAAAATAAAATGAAAAGTTTTCACAGGAAAACTTTATGAAGCCGGAGTGTGAAGGCCAGTCGCTCACCAGATCTCTGTCCGTTCCTCCTTAGGAAGCAAATCTGGTGCAGTGACATTTCCTGCTCCTTTCTGGCCCCCAGTGCCCATCCCGCAGCGCCTGTCCCGCAGCGCCCGTCCCGCAGTGCCCATGCAACCAAGTGCAAGCGGAGGTTGCTGGATGGCAGGCAAGAATACAGACTCCATCTTGCCCCTTCACTCCTGGCCGTTCACCTTTTTCTCTTCTTGCTTAAAGGATAAAGTCATCTCATGACCATGAAGACATAGCCCATGTGCAAACACAAGGACAACAGAACAAGAGGACAGATGCCAATAAGTACTGTGATCAGTAACACTGCATCAGCCCTGAATGGCCCAGTTCCAGGGCCCTTGTTAGATGGGAGAAAACCCCCCATCTTGTCTAAGGAATGTTCTCTGAGTTTTCTTCTACCCATAACATATTCCAATTTTGAGCTGATATAGATTCTTGTCTCCAGGATCTTCCTCTATACTTCTCCCCCCCAGAGACTGGTAGAAAGACAGAAGCGCATTCAGGCTATGGTGGGCTCACCTTGGCCCCAGTGAATTTGATTTTGCCTCTCACCACTAAAAGACATTTCAATGGTTCCTAATGCCATCAATATGCACATTAAATTCCTGACCTCTCAGGCATCATGGCTCCAACTGTCTTCTGCCCTTAACAAACACCACATTCTTTGTGTGGTCCCCCTGTCTCATCAAACTGAGCCACAGCAGTACATTTCACTCTCACTAATGGTATGTAGTCAAGTCTCCCCTCCCAGGAAAGAGTGAATCTTAAAGTAGATACCGGGCTGAGCAGCCAGCCTCACCACTGGTCTTCTTTTGAGAGAGAAACAATGGCCGGGCTGACTCTCCCTGGTAGGGGGGACTGCATGGTCAGGCTTTGCCTGCCCTAGGAGAGGAAAGGTAGCTCCTTGACCCCCAGAAGTTGCTACCGCACTGGCCTGACCCAGCTCACCAGTACCATGGATGTCCACTGAGTACTTACTGAGACATGGGCACTGAGCCAGGTTCAGGGAAACTGAATACCCACAAGACAAGATCTTCCTTCTGAGCCAGCCAGGCCCGCAAACAGGCATCAGGATTGATACATATACATTTGCCTGAAGTATTACAGCACCAAAGAACAAAGGCATTTAAGCTGCCAGTGGTGGAGTAGGGGAGGCTTGGGGAAGGCTTCGTAGAAGAGCTGGAGCCTACAGCAACAAAGAAAATGGAGTAAAATCGGGGGAGAAGAAGCTGGATGAAAGAGAAGGGAGAAAAGATTTAGCTAGAGAGATGTGGGGCCGCAGAGTTCTAGGAGCATAATTTGTTAGGCAGAGGAAGGAAAGAAGGGCAGGAAGTCGGCAGGGACTGTATCGTAGGACAGATTCTACATCCATTATGAAAAATACGGTCCCGAACCCAAGGTTAACGGGGAGCCCCTGAACTGTGTTTCACAGTGTTTTAGACAGAGCTCTCTGGTGGCTGTGGGGATGATGAATTTGAGGACAGGGCTGGAAACAGGAGACCAGTCAAGAACCTGGTAGCTTCCTATTTACTGTGAGAGGAAATAACAATGATGAGAGTATGGCAAACGGAAGCCTGTCAGAGCAGCATCGGAGGGCCTTGAGGACTGGCCAGCAGCCTAATTTGCAGCTAGCTACAAACATCCATCAGAACAGTCATCTCGATGGCTCTCCTCCCTCCTTCTCCTCCCCCTGCATCCCATTTCATTAGCCTATGAGGGTCTCTAGGTGATGAAAATCCCAGAGCTCCAGGCTCACACTACCCACCTCCTAGTTTACAGTAATCAAGCGCAGTGACAAATGGAGTCCTTGCATTATGCCTCAGAATTCCCATTAAAATTTTATAATATGAAACAATTAAAATATTCTCCTAGATTTAAGTCTGTACCTTCTTCAGGAAGATTGCCAGTGAGATAAAACACTCAGCAGCTCCTTATTCCTCAAACATGTATTTGACAAGGTGCTTCACGTTCTATTTGCTATCAAAGCAACAGCACAAGTTAGAAGTCAGGCTTCACAAAAATAAATTTAAAAAAATAAAAAGTATGCTTTTCGTGACAACAAATAATAGTAACAATAATAAAAAACAACCTTCTCTTTTTTATGAGGCCACAATTGGTGAAGCCAAGCTCTGATAATGAGGAAATGGGATATTTATGAGCATCTATTCTGCTTTTATTGGTATGGAAGGTGGGGATGGTGACAGGAACTCTAAGCCAATTCATAGAGATTGTAAATTTGCCAGTGACTTGCAAGACTAACTGTAAAAATTAAAATGTAGGTTCTACATGCTTTTTATGGCCATTGAGCGCCCATGCCCACCTACCCCAACCTGCAAAACCCAAAGAGAGAAGCGAAGCTTTATTATCAGTGAAAAAATTGCATCTAGATTTGTTCTGTTGCAAATGATAGTCACCAGACAACGTATGGCGATTATTCATCTGAAATGAGGTTATTCGGAATTGAGATGTGCTATAACCAAACTACATGCTAAATTTTGAGGACTCAGTTAAAAAGGAAAGAATGTAAACCATTGCATTAATATTTTCATATTACCTAAACATTGAAATAATAATAGTTTGGATAAATTGAGTTAAATAAAATGTGTCAAAGTTAATGCCATCTATTTCTTTTTTAAATATAGGTGGCTATTAGAAAATTTTAAACGATGCAGGTGGTTTGCAGCATAATCATATTGGCCATCTAGACTGCAGAATTCGTATAAAAGGCAATGGTCAAGGATCAGTTAGCAGAGGAAACCCATCTCTGTGGGCCTCTCACAATTCATTAGAAGTGGGCCCACCAGAGGATGCAGCTGTCATGAAGTTACAAGCAGGGCGGGTGAGACAACCCTCAAGGCCCCTCACCAGCAGACCTCAAACACACATTACCTCTCTGTGCATGGAGGTTCATCAAGTTGAAGGAAATAAAATCCAATAACAATTTTTATAGTGAGCTGATTTTGCTGTTGTTCATTAGTGGCTGTGAACTAAATTAATTTGAGCTTGATTGTCCCCTAATTGGAGAGAGATATAAATCCAGCTGAATGTGCTATTATGAATGACACCTTGATGCAGCACCATCTCTCACACTTGCATTTAGAACACCCTGCACTAGAAGGGAAACTGCGACTTTCAATAATTATCTTTAGAATTATGATCATTGACCACGAACACCATAATAAATGGTATAATGAGCTAGGTCATAACATATTTTCTCAATAAAGACATGGATCAAGTCTTCATTGAGTTAATATATGAAAACCCGATTATTATGACTCGGGAAATTACCAAAGGTTATTAAAGTGGAGAATATAAGCCACTTGTGCCAGTACAATTAGCATTTCCCAGGCCCCTCAAACATAGCAAAATCAAAACAAAAACCTGGATATGTCAATGGTTTCCTTATACCTTCATGTTTCTGACTAAAGTTTTAACCACAATAAGTGTCCAGCAAATATTTATTTGAAGAAATACAGAGACATAAAGAATAAAGGATATTGAGACAGATGCCCTTTTCTGGCTTGCCGTCTTGCACAAAGTATGGCAAGTCACACACACACCTCAATTCTACCGATTCCTCCAACAGTTAAATGCATTTACTTGTAAAATTGAACGCTTTTAAAGGTAAAAACCGCCCACAAACTTGGAGATCAATAATATGATTCATCCCAACTGAGAGGTAAAGGATGCATCAGTAGTTAAGCATTTCCTTCAAGCCCAGCCATTTTCGCTCCCCTTCTAAGAGGAGGGCAATGATTCAGATGAGAGAGATTTGGCTGGAATGAGAAGGATCAGATTCTATTATGAAACCAATTTTGTCATGATGGAAGGAGAGCTCCAGTCACGTGCTGTGCTGGGCACTAGATAAAGGAAATTTAGCCAGCATGCTCCGTGACTTGAGGGACTTGGAAGGCAACTTTAAAGACAGATATACATTCTCAGGCACTAACAACTTTAAAGAGACAGAAAAACATTTGCCTCCCCTGTTCCCTCTCTGTTCCTCCCTACTACTGGCCTTCTCTTCTACTGGGAGAAGGTAATTGTTATTAGAGTCTTGCGTATTTCTCCACGGTTTCCTCTGTTTTCATATGCATATATACATACTCTTACTTTTCCTCTTTTTACTTTTAGTGTCTTTGCTTTTTACATTTATGTCTTAGAAGTTTCTTCATACAAATACAGAGTGTCTGCTTTTTTGTATAAACTACATTATTGTATCTCATTATACGGTTAGAATTGAGCCAGTCCGTAGATATGGATCCTGGGTTATGTTTCATTTTTTGTTATTATAAGAATGTAGGGACTTCTACGCTAGCACTGACATTGCCCATATGACATGATCTTCCTTCCTTCCCTCCTTGCTTCCTCCCTCTCTCCCTCCTCCTCCTCATCCCTTTCCCATCCTCCCTCACTCCCCTTTCTTGTGCCCCTTCATTCACTGCACAAACGTCTCCAGCCTGTCAGGCCAGTGGGGGAAGGAAGAGAGCGACAGCCAGAAGCAGCAAGTCATCCATAAGCCACTTGGTTTATCTAGGAGTAGACAAATAGGAGTCATGGGTTACCTGCTTTGTGGTAGGAACGTCAGAATAGGAAACACAGGTTACTTAACCCCCCATTCCCCACAACATCCTCTACCATTTTTAGGGAGTTCACTCCCTATATTAGACACACAGCCTGCCCCCTGAAGCAAACTACCAGCCCAGAGTCATGTTCCACATCCTGGACCTTCCATTCCATTGCAGGAATCGTTCCGTCAGCAGGGTCGGAGCAGGGCTCACTCCGCATTCCCCAGAGACCTGCACACTGCTCACATTTACTCACCTGCTCTTTGCAGGTAGTCACCGTGGTCAGGTGGAACCAGACAGTGAGGAGTGATGGGTAGTGACCCTATAGAACACCACCTCCCGCTGGTGGCTTGCCGGCATCATCTGGCAGGCTAACACCAGAGCAACCAGAAGTGGTTCCTGTCACCAAGGTGAACGATCTTCACAGTTATGATGCTCACCACAAGCAGCTACTACTTAGGAATGTAAGTTTTCTGGAATTATGTTATTGTGCTTTTAGTTTGCATTTCCTCACAAGAACTGTCTTCCACCTCAGCCAGGGGCAGTTATTCTGCCTGGTAGGGTAGGGGAGAAAGGACTACAGGCGATGGGGTTGGAGTATTAAGAAGGTTATAGAAATAACTCATAGAGAAAGAATTGTTCAGGGATTTGTTACCAAAACAAGATTTGTTAAAAGTTGAGACATTAATCTTTTTGGGGGGTGGGGGTGGTACTGGGGATCGAACTCAGGGCCTTGCATTTGCTAGGCAAGTATTCTACCACTGAGCTAAATCCCCAATCCAAGGAGACATTAATCTTAACTGCTAGACATTGTCAAGAAACAAAGGCTTTTAAAATTTCCCCTGGCATTTGTTTAGTATTTTAGGGCCCGCTTCAGAGGATGTGATCACAGCCTCCTCCACACTGCAGAGGCGCCTTTCCCTCCTGTGCCGCTCAGGCTCTGAGCAAAGTTGCTGGGGAGCACCAGCAAACACCCTGGGGAGGCCGTCTGTGTGGGCAGAAGGGCTGTGAGCAGCAGAGGAGGCAGAGCCGGAAGGGAGACACCTGGCAAGTACTACAGAACTGGGCGCTGCACCTCAGAGGGACATGTAGAGAAATTCTGGTCCATCGGAAAGATCCTCTGAGCGCCGAGGCCATCCTTGCTCCACAGCCACACTAGCAGAGCCTCACCCACGGGTCCCACTTGGTGCAGAAGCAATGACAGGTGTGGGCGGTGAGAGGCAGTGGGAGAGATGTCCGACACATGGCCCAGGAGTTCTAGTATGCCACAGTAGGGGACATGTAGGAACAGAACTTTATAGGCAGAAATGTCAAGATCAGAAGCAAATGGCCTGGACCACAGATTGCAAAAATGGGTCTTGTTGCATCCTCCTCAGCTAGACAGACCAGCACTGCCTCAGCAGTCACTAGGCACCGCATCTGCCCCTGCTGCCACGGGGCCTTAAAGCAACACCAGAGGGCCTCTGGGAAACAGGACAGGAAGGCAGACCACAAGTGGTCTAAACAAAGTTATTTAAACCAGCTCTAGCAGAGAACTTCTCACTCAGTTGAAATGTGAACTGAAAGCAAACTCTCAAGCTCACAGAGACAAAGATGTTAATTGACAAGACTTAGTTTCCCAACTATGCAGAGAGAATTACAAAAAGAGAAAATAGCAAAAAAACATATCTGCACTTTTTTGCATGCCTGAGTGTAATGTGTGTATGCCCCAAGTCGGCACCATTATTCCTTCCTTTTCTTCCTTCCTGCTCCTCACATGGAGAAGTGCAATCCACATGCCCTTGATCCTGCATTTGATTTGGAGATTTATTTGACCAACAGAAGAGACTGTATCTGACTCCTAAAGCTGGGTCACAAGAAGCCTTGCAACTTCTACCTGGGGATTTGAAATGCTTACTTCTGGGATTCTCTCTTCTGGAAGCCCAACCGCATGCCACATGAATGCCACACAGAGGTGAAGCCATGTAATGTGCCATCTTAGCCAGGCCAATCTGGTTTGGCCCTAGGTGAGTACAGCCCCAGCTGACTTCACATGAAGCAGAACTGCCAGCTGAGCCCAGTCAGAGAGATAGCAAACTGGTGGTAGTTTTAAATTGCTGTGTTGTATGTAAAGTGGTAGTTGTGTAGCAGTAGAGAATGAAAATATTAATTGCCAAGTCTAAGTTTCTCAGTCCCTCAGAGGGATAAAAATAAGAAATACACGTGTTTACACATGTACTGTATGTGTACATGTGTTGGATGTCTGTTACTGTGACAAATACCTGAGATAAATCTAACTAGGAAAAGGAAAAATGTATATTGGCTCACAGTTTCAGAGTTTTCCACTTGTGGTCACTTGACCTGGTTGCCCTTGGGCCTGTGGTGAGGCAGGGCATCGTGGCAGAACCACATGTCAGTGGAAACCTTTCCACCCATGGAGGCCAGGAAGCAACGAGTTGGAGGGGAAGGGGCAGAGGTACCAACATCTCCGTCACTAACACACCACGAATGTCCTATCCTCCTTCCTCTATCCCCTGCCTCCTAAAGGTTCAACACCTCCCAGTAGTGCTTCAGGCTAGTGATCAAGCTTTCAGCATATGGGCCCTTGGAGGGCATTTAAAAAATCTGTCTTTGTTACCTTCCTGTTACTGAGACACAATACCCGACACTAGAGATTTAAAGGAGGAAAGGTATATTTTGGCTCAACATATTTAGAGGTTTCAGTCAACGTCTGGCAGGCTCAAATGCAGAAATAGCAGGGTGGTAGGGATGGTGTGGAAGAAAACTGTTCACATCATGAGAGCCTGTTAGAAGAGAGAGAAGGAAGGAAAAGAGGACAAGATACCCCTCTAGGACAAGCTGCACTGACCCATCTCCAACCAGGCACACCTTCTAACAGCAAGTCAGCTATAGCACTCCCACGATCCAATCACCTTCCAAAAGCTTGCACCTTTGAACATACGAGGCTTTGGGGGGATAGTCTAGTTCTAAACCATAGCAAGATCCAAACCACATCGGTATGTGTGTATGAATAAGAGTGCAACATAAATGTATCACTGGCTTGTATCATGCATGGCACTGGAACATTTCACTGGGGCCACATATACGTTAGTGGTACCTTTAGACTGGAATGGAGCTGAAAAATTCCTATCACTTAGTGACTTCGTAACTATCATCACGTTATAGCATCACTCCGTTGATTATTGTAATGCTGGTGTGAACAGCCTACTGTACTGCTAATCGTGTAATATGTAAAGTATAGCACATATAATTATATATGGTACATAAAACTTGATAATAAATGACTATAATACTGTTTGTATTTGATATAATATACTTTTTATCATTATTTTAGTATATACTTCTATTTATGAAAAGCTACTTTCAAACAGTATGCCTTGTTACTCCAACAGCAGTCTAATACAGCTTCCGTCTACCACGTCTCTTGATTGTATCAGGAGGTCACAACCAGTGACTAACTGGTGCCATCTTGGTTTGTGAAATGCACTCTGTGATATTCACACAACAATGAAATTGCCTAACAATGCATTTCTTAGAATATACCCCCATTGGTAAGCAATGCACGGCTGTACTCTGAGTTGGGCATTTGGATATACTTTATATTCAGAACTCTAAATCTTCACCACAATTCTATTGTTAACTGCATAGTACAGATGAGGCCCCATAGGCTCAGAGAGGTAAGGTAACTTGCCTAAGGTCACATAGTTGACAAAGGGAGGAGCAGGGAGTCCCGCCTGATTCTGAAGGTAGGCTCCCACCTTCCTCTCTACCTGGAATACTCCTGTGAAGACAAACCACAGGCACTAAGCACAGCCAGAACACATCCACGTGGAAAAGAGCTGGCCTGCTAACAGGTTGTTGAGAGGGCTGGGAAGCAGGGGGCTGGGGCCCACCTTCAGTCTTTCAGACATCCTCTCCCCTTGATGAATAGCTCTTCCAGAGTCCCTCAAATCATCCCACTATTGCCTGGGGATTTAGCTCAAGCAGTGGAGGGCTTGCCTAGCAAGCGCAAGGCCCTGAGTTTTATTCCCAGCACAAACACACACACACAGACACACACACACACACACACACACACACAAACACACAGACACACACACACATACACAAAGTCATCCCACTGCTGGCCCGGTATAATGTGCTGAGCCAACCTTAGTAAATCTGGGTTTATTCTCCCAATAAACAATTCAATATTACCTTTTATTCTTTTATTCTTTATTCTATTATTCTTTAGAATTACAGTCTAGCAGCTCCTACAAAATATATACAGAAGCACATAGAGAATAAAGAAATAATCATCACCCAGAGTCACGGTCTTAGCCCTAGGTGGACAAAAAACCAATATGCAGCTTAACTTTCTTGGGAGAGGAAGAAAGGAAACCTTAGCCCAACACAGAGAGGCTCAGTACATGTTTGAGGGCCATGGGCTTCAGATGAGGAAAGCTGACAATAAATTCATGGTTCCTACAGACTGAGGAGTTCACCGCGAGTCCATGTGCCTTGTGGTCAGTGCACAGTACAGTGGTTCAGTGTGTGGAGTCTACAGCAGATGGCTGGCGTCTGAGTCAACATTCTGTCTGGATTGCTGCAGTATCTCACTTTTCCCTCATGTAAACTAGGGATGAGTCAGTGATGGTACCTGCTCGAGGAATAGGTGGGAGGGTTAAAGAGCTCATACTAAGACATGCTTGATCAGCACTGCCTGGTATGTGTAAGGACAAAGTAAGTATTTTCTGTTATTTGCCAAGGGAGCAAATGTCCCGTGGCAAATAATGGCAAGGGTCCCCAACTCTCTGAATCACCAATCCATAAGCTTGTCAGAAGAATCTAGAACCACTACATTCTTTGACTCATGAACCCTGTTCAGGGTAACATGTAATCTTACTAACTTCCTTCAGAATTGTAAAAACTCTTGAATAATTTTTGTTTAGAATAGACATTTAAACTTAACATATTTCACTGGGGCCAGCAAAGTATTAAAGTGTGAATTATAAATGTTATTTCTAATTGTATTCAATAATATTCATAATATGTAGTTAAAATTTTACTTATTTCCATTTACTAAGTGATGCACACAGTTTAATTTGCCTGAGATTAATTATGTAAGAAAAAACATAATTTGTTGATAATAGATTCCAAAGCGTTACAATGTATCAGGTTTGGTTAGAGCAGTGAATATATATTAAAAAGCAGACTGAAGTTTAACTCTTTGCTGGTGTCTTAGAAACAGACAAACCCTGCTTTCACCATGTGATGCTGGCAATGTGCACTTTAAAAGTAAACTCATTAATTTTTCTAATTTCACAGTAGTCCTTTTAGATAATTAGATAAAAGAAAAGGTTTATGTTTTAGGCTTTTTATATTTCCTTTTAGCATTTCTCTTCCAATAACATATTCTGGATAAACAAAGCCATTATTCTGAATAAATGAAAAGCCAAATTGGATATAATCATGACTCTACTTTCTTTTTTTTAAAATTAGCTTTCAGAGTTCAGGAACTACCCTAATGTACTGTGTATATGTACTAAGCAAATGATTGCAATGTACAATCAGATAAAGATCATCTTGAATCATATTTGAAGAATTATCATTCTCTTCATTCATTTTATCTATTTCAACATCGATGTTCCTTCGAAAGCTCTATAATGGTAGCAAACAAAACAAAGTAAACCAGAAACAAAAAGAACTAAAAACTACATGGCAGTCAAAACTGTAGGGCAGGCTCTGTGTGGTGGACTGATCCAGCTCTCTTCCCTTTCTTGCTTGTAGCTCTCAGAAAAACTGCTATGTGCCGGGAGTGCTGGGTCCTGAGTAAGACAAGACAAGCTGGTAGGTCCCAGGCTCCGGTGCAGTGCCACCTCCACAGTCCAATGCAGGGTGTCTTTCAACACCTGGGCCCAGTGAGTCGTGCTGCCCTAGGGCATGAAGTGGAGTGCAGGTGTCTCCTGGGACCCCACAGCTGTGGGGCAAGAGGGGCACAGAGGAGAACCCATGCACCCCAGGCAGGTTCCCTGAGCCTTGTGTGACTGCTTTGCCATGAATCCCACAATGCCATTGTGCCTTGCTGCCTGTTTTTAAATTAAAAAAAAAAAAAACTCACTTCATGTAACTTCTAATGTACGTGGCTGTTCTGTCCCATCAGACTCAGACAAAGTGCCAACAGTGAACCTGCTTCACAAAATCCACTACAATCAACAGATGAATGAAAAAAGAAAATGTAGTATTTATACACAGTGGAGTACTATGCTACTACAAAGAAAGATAAACTTGAGGCATTTTTAGATAAATGGATCTACATTGAGACCATAATCCTAAGTGAAATAAATCAAACAGACAAGTGTAAATATCACATTGTTTCTCTGGTGTGAAAAACCTAAAGTATAAATAATGAGCAAAATAGCAGATAGATATTAGGAAGTAGGAAGAACCTGTTAAAATGGGAAGGCGAACAAGAAATGGGAGGAGGAGGAGGAGAGAAGGAAGAGAAAAGAAGAAAAAAAAAGGTGAAGAAAAAATGGAAATAGAGCTTTTGTAAATGGAAAAAGGGAGAAGAGATGGAAAGGGGGAAGGGAAAGAGATTTTAAAAAGAATTGAGATATGTTATGTACGTACATGTACAAATCCCCCAAGATGAATGTGTTCATTATGTACTGCAAACACGTACTCATAAAAAAATAAAACTAAAAACAAAATCCACTATAGTGACAGACTTGCTGAAAGTCAAAATTCAAGTAACCTGTTGGGACTATGTGGACAAATGTCATGACACCCTGCTGAATCAGGATCTGGTCCATCTAAGCCCCACCCATGGCTCTATGAGGCCTCTCAGTCCTATGGAGGGGAGACATAGATTTTTAAAAGTTAGTTACTCATCTGGAAATGTCAATGTCCTGTTCTTCTTTGTGCCCTCTCTGCACTCATCACAAAGGACCTCCTTGGAGCCCTTCCCTCACCAGTCATTCACAGACCTCTTTCCTCTCAGCACCACCCAGATGCTTTGGAACAGTGAACAGGTATTGGCAGGCAGGGGAGCCAAGGCAGTGCTGTGATAAACTGTTGGATGCGTGAGGACCATCAGAGAAAGGGATCAATGGTGCCTCTGTCAGTGCCTCTACGGCATTCATCTCTGGCAGATCTTCCAACAGACAGTTCTGGGATGCAGGTGTCCTTAGTTACAGATGAAAGAACTGAGGGTTGGAGCAGTTAAGGGATTTGCTCAAAGTTAAAACTATCCAAGATACTTTTTTTTCAAAGAATTATGAGAAATGAAAATGTAGTTACAATACAATATAAGGAATACTATACTTGCTCTGGAGGCACCAACCAATACGCTT
Source organism: Hystrix cristata (assembly GCA_004026905.1). Lineage (NCBI taxonomy): Eukaryota > Metazoa > Chordata > Mammalia > Rodentia > Hystricidae > Hystrix > Hystrix cristata. Next base: position 51,381 of record PVJO010003546.1, on the reverse strand, counting down.
GTACCACGGAGAGAAAGAAGAAGAAAGTCTGCCCTTTGCTTCTTCAGAAGAGCTCCGGTCTTCAAAATTGCCTTTGCACATTTGCCTCCAGCTCCTTCAGGCTTCCAGTGCAGACTGTTCACCCTTCCAACACAGTCCCTTCAGATTTCTGATATGGACACGCACCAGATGCTGCAGTGAGGTCCAGGCCACTGACCTTCAACTGGATCCTCTGGCCAGTACACACGTGGCCACTCCGCATTCCTCCACCCAACTCCACAGGCCGCCACTATAAGCCTACTTTGTAAATCCTTCGTGTATCACATATATTTTATATTAAATCTGTTCCTCTCATGAACCCTAACTGATATATATACTCAGAGATGCAGGTGGCCCGGGGCACCCCCCTCCCAGTTCTCAAACTCAACCAAGTTCAGCTTTGCAAGGTACTGTGCCCTTAACCTGTCAAATCTGACCTATTTCCAGCTAGTGGCAGAACTGCATTCCAGACTGCGGGAGTTCAAACTCTGACCCTAAGGCAGTAATGGTGAACCTTTTAAAGCTTTCAGTGATACAAACAGCCTGCTGAGGCACATGCGCCATAGGTTTGCCACCACTCCCTTAGGGTTTTATGGCTGTTAAATCTACTGGAGCAAGTTCTTATCTTTTCCAGTCCTCAGTACCTACACCTAAAAAAATTAAGTTAAAAAAAAAAAAAAACACATGTCAAATGCTCAGAGCTGTGCCATGTAAGTACTTACAAACGATGTCACCCATAATGAGACCTACATCCTTCCAAGCACCACGAAGTATGCTTTATCTTATGCCTTTGTGTTTCAGAGATCTCTTCTACCTCTCAAAAAGTCTTCACCAACATAGAACTTTCTACTCTGCCCCCCATCTTTGCACATTCACTGAGTACTGCTTAATATTATTCCTTAGCTATTAATTTATATCTCATATATAGTATCTACATAAATATTTCCTATTTACATGCTTATTACCATATCACATAGAAACAGCTGAACAGATATTCACCAAATTTGAATATGTGTATTAGAATGATTTGACTCTAATAGGATAGACAGTGTGTACAAAATTCTGTTTGAGACGTCATCAGAACACCCTATTGTTTTTCTTTTGTACAAAGAAAACATTATTTTAAATGAAGGATACATAACAGGAAGTAGGTAGATCCTTTTCAAATGAGAAGGGAGGGATGGGAGAGGAACGAGACAAAAAAGATTAAGATGTGTCGTGTACATGCATAAATTCCCCACAATAACTGCACATTGTGTACTGCAAATGTGTACTAATAAAAAATACACCCATAAAATAAGGAGTTAACTGAGACCACAAAAAAGATTTCAATGAATAAATTTAGAAACTATGTATTTCCAATTGTGCTAGAGCTCAGTGGGTGTGACAGGAAATACCAAACATTTATTAATTCTTTTAAATTGTTGCTTTAATTCTGTTTTACGTGGGAATACAAAATATGCCCCACAAAAATGCCATTAGAAAGAACTAAAATTGAGGTACATGAGAAAGTTGTGAGTCAGTCTGAGGCAAGTCTCTCTGTGGCTACTTGGAGATGACACAATTTTCTGGGGTGACGAAAGATGCCTACAGGAAAAGCATTTCACAGCTAGCCAGGATAAATGGTCTCTCTGGAGGGCTTTGTGTTAGTTAGCTTTTCATTGCTGAGACAAAATATGTGAGAATAACACAGGAGGAAAGACTTGATTTGATTCATGGTTTCGGAGGTTCAGTCCACGTTCACACGGCTTTTAGCTATGTGGTGAGGGAGGAACATCATCACAGAAGGATGAGGCAGAGAAAACTCGTTTACTTCATGGTAGCTGGAAGCAAAGAAAAGCAAAGGGCCAGAAAGGAGGACACCAGGGACAAGACATAGTCTTCCAAGCCACACCCCTGAGACATGCTTCGTCTCCTAGGAATGCCATCAAATTATGGATTCAACAATGCATTAATCCATGATGAAGTTAGAACTCTCATGATCCAGTCATCCTCCCAAAGCCCTGTATCTCAACTTTGCTGCACTGGAGGTCAAACCCTTAACTCATGAGTCTTGAAGGACATTTCATGTCTAAGCATAACAGACTTCAAGCTGAAACACCCAGAAGACAGGCATCCCCATCCCTTGCTTCTGGAACTGAAGCCCAAGAGGCTGAGTGGCCACCTTTTAGAGTCACTCTCTTTCACAAGTAATAGAAACCAAATTCAGTTAAGGCATATTTTTTGCCAAGTACCAGACACCTAAAAATACATATTTAGATACACTATCAAAAGGAAACAAATAATGGTTTTAAACTTCCAGGTGCTAAACAAGTTTATAGCGAGATTAATATAAAAAAATTGGACACAATCATGAGGTCCTGTACCATCACCATAACTGAAGCATGAGTCTATGGTGATGTCAGGTTGCAGCTTATTCCTGGGACCCAAAACCTAGGTTGCTTTTAGGCAACGGCTATGCATTCCAACAGGGTGCCATTTAGAGGACAATTTGTTAGCATACTCTCTAGATACCCTGGTCCATCAAGCCACTTAACAAGAGAAAAACTCCCTTCTTTTTCAGACATTCACACACAGGATCTGTTTCTCAGTAATGGTCAGCAAGTCTTCAGGACACAGGGGCTGAGATTTGCTTAAGTTCCTCTCCTTCAATAGTATCAGGGTAAGAAGCAACGGAAATTTATTTGCACTCCAGACCAAGACCATAATAAGTAGGTTGTTAGAAAAGCCCTTTGTTCCAGAATGAGAAATAATTATGACTCCTAATTGGTTATGAAAATTTCAAAAAAGTTCCACTGCAGTCCAACATTCATCTTTTGTGTTTGCATAATGACATATGGGCCACAAAGGTAAGAGAGGCAGGTGCAGAATAGGATCCTCTGCTCTCCCTTGGAGCTGGTTTCAGGAGGGTTGTGTGTGAAGGTGGTAGTAGTCAAAGAAGTTCTTGGCATTCTTTTATGCTTGCCCACACTTTTTGCTTTGGCCTCTTCCACCTAACCAGGTCTCATTCTTTTTCTACTATTCAGCCTTCAAACAGACCAGAGAGGGCGAGTGAGGATGGGAGAGATTTTAGAGTCAAGGCTAGGAGGCCCCATGACAAACCTGAGAACCCAGGATTTTCCAGGTGCTTGACGATGCCCTTTTCAAGAGCCTCATACTGGTTATCTGGAACTCATCTACAAATGAAATGCTGGCTCCTGCATTGGTCACGCCCTTCATGTGGACACATACACAGAGGGCAGACTTCCATCAGAGTGTGCTCCTCTGGAAAATCTAGACACTGATCATTGACTTCAAAGACCACCATTGTAAGAAACATATGAAAAAGATACTTGCTCCTGTCATGACAACTAGCTTCTACTGTGGCTGGAAGTCAAATTCAGAGACCAAACAGGTATTTCGAAATCAGTGAAAGTGAGCTTCTTTCCCTCTTGCCTTTGACATTGTCTTGCACTGTTCTGGCACCCAGATATTACTCTGACACCACGGAGCTATCAGAGGTCCCCACTCGATTCATCAAGGCTGTTAATGGCTCCTGGCATGGGGCATGTGGGTCCTCTTGGTGGCTAGTGGCCCAGCAACATCAGGCAGAGTGAAGCAGATGAGAACTCACTTCAAACCTGCATATATTTGCATAGCATGTCAGGAATGCTTCTAATCCCAAACAGACCTGGATCAGAGGAGAACTGGAGAAAAAGCAAAAAGGTTTCTAAGAGGAGATGACAGGGTTTGGCCAAGGAAAAATCTCTTTGAGTGTGATCTATGCTTCTGTTTTAATAGTCTTGTTGGTAGTCACTAATAAAAATTATCACCAAGATGTTTTGTCATTCTTTCCTTTTCTTTTAAGGTGACTTTTTTTTTTTAAATACCATGTGTTTTCTTCCACAGCAAAGGGAGTTCTGATTAACACATTTTCCTGCTGGAGGCTATCATGTGTCTTCACATGCCTGAGTAAATAACAAGTAATTATAGGTTCCATATAGGAAATTTACGATACTTACTCTGATATTAACCTGTCCAGCAGAAGAGATTGTTAAACATGCTGAGCTGGGTCTTACTCTTGTTTTCTGAAATAAAGGGGAATAAACCAAAATGTTTCCATGAGGAGGAAAAAGAGGGCAAGCAAAACAGCACCAGGACTCTGTGCACCATCTGCACTTTCATAGATCACTAATGGGGAATAATTATATTGCTTCTGCAGCCCAATAACTGTGTGTCTCCGCAAGTGAAGCTGGTTTCCCAGGCCTTCCCAGTGGCTGTTGTCTGGCAAGAGTGAAAATTGGAGGTCCGACACTGAAATGGCTCATTAGAAAAACCTTGGAAATGAGGGTTGCTCTTTGAATCTTAAAGACAGTGATGAGTAACTCAGCAAGCTGTGCCAAGAAAACTTTCCCTTGTCCCTAAATTAATTTTCAGGGGCAAGGACCCAAGAGAAGCAAGGTCTTCAAAGGTAAAACTCAGGAGGTGGGAGGGCTGGGGAGCAAGAGAAGAGGAGAGGGAAAAAAATACATTCTCTAGCCAGATACTGATAAAACTTCTCCAAAACTGCTTCTCAGGAGAAACACTCACCAGCTGCTCCCTGGCAGGAAATTTAAAACTGTCAAGAATTTCCATTTATTGCTGGCTGATGAGTCTGCAAGGAAGGGATGCTCTGCGCACCTTAAGTGGAATTTCAATCCAGCCTTGCCTCTCTGCTGCCGAGGTCAGCGAAGAAAACGGAAGAAAATGGGCAAGAATGAAACCTATCCAAAAAGCTTGGCCAGGAAAGGCAAGTCAAACAGCCAAGCAAGACAGAACAGGCTCCATCACATCCCGACCTTGGCAGAGACCCCTGTCCTGAGATGTCCAAATTGAGGTCCCCAAATTGACCTTGACAGCACACAGCTTTGCTTCTTTCATAGCAAGGGTTGCCTCAGACATCCAACCACCTGCCCAAAAGTCACTGTCAACTCAACTCCTTGTTAAATTAAGTTTCACTTGCTCAATTTAGATCCTATATTTGTCCCAAGTCCTCCATTAAGCCTTCTAAAACATGCTAACACTTAAGACAATCCCTCCTTTTTGATACATCACCCATCTCCACTTGAATCATTTGTAGTGACACAAATTCCATTATGGTCTATGGCATTCTCTTCCTAGGGTCTGATTAGCCTCCAACAAGGCTGAAATCTCTTGGAAGCCTACCAGGGGTGGGGATCACATCCTCATCTTCCCCATCCCCTCAGGGTACTCCCTTTACCTGTGAAGTCAGGCTTTCCATTATTTCATTTTTCCTAAGTCCCCAAACCCAATTCTATACAACTTCTGCTAGCTATCCTATCTTTACCATTACTAATGTACAACTTCACTTTGTTCCAAAAAAATTTGAAGACACTTGGAAAAATGCATATAAAAAGAAAAATAAATATAAGGAAATTAGGCAAGAATAAGCAGAACCTCTGCGTGTGTAGAATGAATTCAAGCATTAAGAGTGTGCCCCAATGTTCTATTCTCTATTAGAAATGGAATACAAACCTGATTCAACTTCTAATAATAGAAGACATATAGGAAAAAATAGTCAGAGAGAAACATAAAAGAAGACAAGGTGTCCCTGTGATTCTGCTCAGGAAAGGCACAGTCATGCCTGGAATTAAGCCCATGAAGAAATTATGGAAAATTAATGGTAGCTCTTAGTGACAGAGTTGCTACACTTTGATCTAAAATGTCCCCCAAATGCTCATGTATTCAAAAGTGGGGCTTCTGAAAGGTAATCGGATCACAGGGGCACAATATTTATCAGTAGATGAATCCACTGGTGAGTTCATGACTGAATGTCCTGTTAGGAGGTGGAGCCTTGGTAGGAAGAGATGGGGTCACTGGGGGCATAACCTGGAAAAATGTACTCTTTTCCCCAGCTCCTTCCTTTCTCTGTTTCCTGGCTGCCTTGTGTTGAGCAGTTTTTCTCCACCAAGTCCTTCCACTATGATGTTCCTGCCTTGGGAGACAGTCAGTCATGGACTGACCCTTCCAAAACTGCAAAGTAAAATAAACCTTTACTCCTTTAAATTATGTATGTCAGGTGTTTTGTTCCAGTAACGGGAATGCTGACCAATGTAAGAGAGACACGGTGAATAAGAGGAATTAATGCCTACATTGTACCAAGGATCTTTTAGTGATGAGGAAAATGAGAAAGAAAAACAGGAAAAATGCATTCCTTCATAGATCTTGGATTTTATTAGAGGACAGACGGGCAATAAACACATTTGTGCCACATTGATTTAATGGAGAAACTAGGAGAGGTACCTGAAACAGGGTACTCAGGAGAAGATCTCCCTTAGAAGGATGAAGAGGTGGCAGCCAAGTGAAGACTTAGCCCATTTTTATAATGTTCCCTCATCTGGCCAGTAAATCCCAAACCTGATTCGGGATGGCAACCCTATTAGTGAGCTGAAACTCACCCCATGCTGCATGACCAAGACTCTTCAAAGAGCTGCCTTACACAGGTTCTTTTCACTCTTTCACATCCTAGCTGCTCCTTAGCCTCCTGTAACCTGTCCTCTGCTCCCCACCTTCTAGAAAAATGACAATAGGCATGGGATCAATGAGGACATATTGCCACAAGAAACATTTTCAGTCTGTAGTCAGCTGGATGTGTTTGGTGCATGATTATTCTCTCCTTGGAATTCCTCCTTTTACTCCACCACTTCCCTGCTCATTTATTCCTGATTTACCTCCTTCCTCTTCACTTATCCTTCCCCCATCAGTTCTGTGGCCTGGTCTTCTTTAATGTGTTTCTTGAATGTCAGCCTGCCCCAGGCTGCTGCTGGAGTTCTGTGGTCACCTCACTCAACACCTCTCCACGTGTGACTGCAGCACACGCAATTTCTACAATGACTCCTACATCTGGATCTAGCCACCGTCTGTCCTGCTCTCTACCACCCAGATCCACAAGGTCAGCTGCCTGCTGGAGAACTCCACAGGCACGCTTCACAGACACGCCTTGCTCAACATGCGCGAATTTTTCCTTTGAACCTACTCCTCATGTGACCACTAGCTAATACCCCCATATCAGAAACTGCAGACCCATTCTTAACTCTTCCCTCTCTCTCCTCCCCTATATCTAGTCCAGTTCATTCCACCTGCTAGAAAAATCTACTTACTTTTTTCTCAGTAACTAATGTTTGCTGAGCACTTATATGTCAGGCTCTGTTCTGAAGCCTTTAGACAACCTCTAGAGTATTTAATGGAAGTAAGCATTATTAGCATGTTCATTCCAGAGGAGAAAGGAGGCACCGAGCAGTTGTGGGGTTACTTCACACCACACAAGAAGGATATGTGAGGTTAGGACTTGAATTCAGGCAGTTTCTGACTTTGGAGCCCACAAAGAATTAGTGCTTTTATCATTTCTTATCTCAGCTACTATAATCACTTCCTAAACATTCTCCCTACTCCAGTTCTGCGCCTTCTCCTCAATCTATGAAAAGCTTGTATCCGATTTCACTACCTCTGCTTAAAACTCTCCCATGATTTCCTCTGCACTCATGGTTACTTCATGCCACTAGCCCACCCTTCCACACCCAGTTGCACATATGCACCCAGGAACTGGGTAAGATCTCTGGGCATGTGCTTCCAATCATTAAGAATGTGTTGAGTAAGTAAGCACGTGGAATTTATAAGTGAAAATTTAAACATGAGAATTAAGTCCAAGCTTACAATTTAAAGAAAGAGGACACAGGAAATGTAATTTAGTGGCAAAGAGGGCAGACTCTAAAGCGAGACATTTAATGCATGCAGAACTGTCTCTCCAAAAGGAATTGTTTTTGCTCTCCAAGTAGGTACTTGTGAACGAGCAGTTCAATCCTGGTTTAGTTTGAAAGATATTTTAATATTCCCATATGGTTCCAGTTGAATACTTTTAGAAAATGAATAGGCTCAGTTCTGGTTCAAACTGGTTTACTAGGTGTTGCTGTTTTGAAAAATCCTTCATTCAGTGCTCAGCTCAGGGGGAAAAAGATTAATTAGGGGGCCCTGCTTGGTTCAGAGTTCACAAGTTAGAGCAACTCCTTCCATTTGTGGTTCACACTTGAGTGGTGCCCCAGTCATGAATGCGGCTCTGGGACCTAGTGTGTGGCCCTGGCCTGCACCAGTCCTGCACAGCCCCTTGGCCCTCACACAGTCACTCCACTTCCCTCCAGCCTGGGCAGGTAGTCCACACAGCGGTACCTACAAGGAGCCTGGCTTAGGGCTCCAGCAGCTGGGGCCTAACCTCAGGGCAGCTTCTCTTGGGTTGAGAAGAGAAAAAAGAAACCAATTCCCTTAACAACCCAACCACCCTCACTCCCTCCCTCGTGCAGGCCTGTGCTCACATCACCTTGCCTGAGACCTCCTGTGATCGGCCTTAAAAAGCCTGCCATTCCCTCCTCCCACCTTCACTCTCCCATTTCCTTTCTCTGCTTTATTTTTCCCTATAAAATTTACCTGAAACTGGAACATTCTCTGTACTGATGTGTCCCCTATCCCTTCAACCACAGTCACCTCCACAGGGTCAGGGGCTCTTAACCATCTGTTACACTGTGATACCCTACTCACCTTGTCTAGAATATTGTGGAAGTCCACTAAAGAGGTACTAAATATTGAATAAAACCCTATGTTAGCCAGCTTTCTGTCACTGTGACAAAATATTTGAGATAACCATTTTGTAAAGAAGAAAGGTTTACCCTGGCTCACTATTTCAGAGGTTTTAGTCCATGGTCACTCAGGATGTTTGTTTGGGGCTGACAGTGTCGCAGTGCATCATGGTGGCAGGAGGATGTGGTGGCGGTTTGTTCATCTCATGGCAGCAGGCAAGCAATGAAAGGGAAACAAAGGGGCTAGGTCCCAACATCCCCTTCAGGACACACCTCCAGGGACCTAACCACTCCCACTCCCACTCCCACTCATCTCCTACAGGTTCCACCACTTTCCAACAACACCACAGGCTGGAGATCAAGTCTTGAACACATGAGTCTTTGAAGGATATGCAAGATCTGAACTAGAGCATCCTGCAATCTAAACCATCTATATTCAGAGCTGATGGTCAAAGACTTTTAAAAAGGAGCAGGATTTGGCCTTTAAAAATTGTGTTTCAGGTTGGGGATTTAGCTCACTCAGTGGTTATAGTACTTAAGAACAAGGCCCCAAGTTCGATCCCAGGAAAGGGAAGGGAAGGGAAGAAAAGGGAAGGGAAAGGAAAGGAAGGGAAAGGAAGGGAAAGGAAGGGAAGGGAAGGGAAGGGAAGGGAAGGAAGGAAGGAAGGAAGGAAGGAAGGAAGGAAGGAAGGAAGGAAGGAAAGAAAGAAAGAAAGAAAGAAAGAAAGAAAGAAAGAAAGAAAGAAAGAAAGAAAGAAAGAAAGAAAGAAAGAAAGAAAGAAAGAAAGAAAGAAAGAAAGAAAGAAAGAAGGAAGGAAAGGTCTCTGCAGTCCCAGTGAGCTCGGGCTCTGGTGGGACAAGGCAGTGTGCTGGCTGCTGACACAGAAAGCAGAGGAGAGAAGAGGCAAGCAGCAAGGCAGAAGCCAGGTGTCTGGAGGACGCCCTGGGGAGGCCCCCAGCTCACCGCAGATGCTCAGGTAGGCCCCACCAGAGCTGCCCCTCTGCCCGCAAGCTCCTGGGCCTGTGTCCAGATGGAATTTGCATCTGAGCTCCTTCTCTTCTCTGAAGTAGCTTTTCAGCTGCCAGTTACAGATAAAATTTATGTTTGCATCAAAAATTAATGATGTGTGTAGCACTTCTAAATGGCGATTTTTGGCACTACAGTGCACACATATAAGAAAATGGTGAGGAAAGACTTAAAATAGATTTGATCCACCCAATAACAATACTCTATTTACTTGCTCAAACAAATGTGCCTTGCTGCCCTTCCTGGACTTGACTTTGACTGATTGTTGAGACAACTTTTAGTTTTCTAAAAGTTTTATCAAGAAGTTCTCTGGGAAAATTAAGAATAGAGTCACACAATCAAGAAAGTCAAGGAGAAGCAAAGAATCAAATTTGTCTAATCACCAATTAGTTTCCATGCTGGTCAACATGGCAAGCAAATAGGGCCTAAAAATAATCTGTTTTTAAGAAAGCTACCTGCAGTCTTTTCCTCCAAATACTTCATGATGTTTATCTTTGATACTATACTTTCACTGAGATGCGCTGGATAGAGATTTCTTAATTTGACCTTATTGAGATTTAATGTATTTCCTGAATCCACTTAATTTCACTAGTTTTAGAAAGGTCTCAGTCATTATTTTTTAAATATTACCTCTTTCCTGATATACTGTTTGCTCCCTCTGAAATTATTATTCAATATCGCATGCTCTCCTCCTACCCTGTTTCATTTTTCTGTCTCTAGTCTCCATAGATTGCATTATGAATGCTTTCCTCAGATTTATTCCAGTTCACTAATCTTCTTTTTATCTATGTCCAAGTAGCTGCTAAATACGTTAAGTAGTTAAAATTTGATTATAATTTTCATTTTCAAAATTTTAGTTTTGTTCCCTGTAAAATCTCCCAGATAACTTAAAGTATTGTGTTCTTTCTTATTTTCTAATTCTCTTTATTTTTAAAAACATATTAAATTGGGAAAGGGAACAATGGAAGGGGAGGTGGAAAGGAACAGAGGGACCAGAGAAATAAGAAATGGAAGGAAAAAGGGTAAATGAAGCTTTTGTAAATAAGGAGGGAGGAAAGGGTGAAGAGAGGGGAGGGGAATGGGAAAAAAAGTAACAAGATATATCATGTATCAGGTACAAATTCCCTATGATGAATGTTAGGGAACATGTACATCTAAAATGTACCATTAAAATAAAATTAAAAAAAAAGAAATTTAAAAAATTTACAAAAAAACATATTAAACCTAATTCTAATCTATGTCTTCTAAGATCAATATCTGAAATTACTATCTGTTGTTTTTCAGGCTCTGGTTTTAGCACTTCGCTCCCATATGTGGTTTGGTAATTTCTTTCTCTAAAGTATAGGTTCATTTTTCCCCAGAACATTATCTGTGCAAATTACTTGAGGCCTGGGTTACAGGTGAGTTCTCCAGGGAAGATCTTTTTCCTTCTCCTCAGTGGCTCAGGCACAACCAACCTAGACTTTACATTAAAATTCAATTTTCCACTCGAGGTTTCTCAGACCGTACAGACAGTATGAATTCAGGTTACAAAACTAGGTACAGGTGTATAAACTCTTATGGAAGAATTTTTCTCTTCCATTCAGAATCAAAGGATGAGACAGGGCGTTTTCTTTGTCATTCTGCAGGGCTTACTCCTTCTTGGCCTTTCTTAGAAGAGGGTAGGATGCTATTTTGCACCCTAAATTAATGTGCGTAGGGAGAGTGAGGATTTCAACTTGACTTCCCATTTTGGATAGACCAACTGAAATCCCCATCTGCAGCTTTTTCCTCTGTGTCCTGTGGCTGTACAAACCAGGGGTCAAGCTCACAAAATCTGACGAGTGCCCAGAAGGGGACATGACAACTCTGTTGCCCACTTTCACTGAGTCTCTGTCCTTTGAGTTTCTTTACTTTTCCACAACTCATCAGTGCCTTTAGCAGTATTTTTAAATGGCTTACTAGCATTTTTATATTCTTTTAAACAGGAAAGTTGTTACCAGAATTTCTAGTCTCTCAAACAACTAGGTATGTAAAGCACATAATTCTCTTTACCGTACAGCCTCAGGGGTATGTCACTATTCTGGGATTGGCCAAATGTGTGTTCACTGGAATACTGACCTTTGGTGCTGACCAAATACCTATGCTGCTATGCACATCAGTGGTCATGTGTGAAGGTGAATCTGCACTAAGAAAGTAAACTTTCAACTTTAGAGAATTGCTGGAGGACTAACTATGGATTATTAACTCAGGCAGAATCTAGAGCCTACTTTATGTACTCAATTCCATGGGGTTACATATGGAGCTGAGCGGAGAAATTCCCACCAAGGTCAGGGAAAACTCCTATGTGCTGATCCTTCAACTAACAAGAGAGAAGCTGATATCACTGTTTGGATTCTCAAGATAGCACATTCCAGCCACCTCCGGTCTGTGCCTTTTACAGTAGCGTCGACCCAAACTACCCAGCAAGTTGTGTTCTTATTAAGGCTTGGCCCAGGAAGCAGCTCTCCAGACATCACAGGTGTTCTGGGGGCTGTGCCCTGTGTTCTGTGGGAGTGAGACTGCAGTGCTGGGACTCTTAGCATCAATCTGGGGACAGGTCCCAGCCTTTAGTGCTACCCAGCAGGGGCAAACTAAAGAGCAACTGGTCCCTGGAGTAAACTTGAAGCCAGCAGTGGCTAAGGGTTAAACATCATTCTGAGAGACAAGACCAGCCTATGACTGGGCTCTGGTATAACACCAAAAGACTGATATAATCCCTACAAACAGAAGAGCAGTACCAGGGTGAGAGTTCAGTAGCATACTGTCATTAGGTGGAAGTGACAGCAACAAATAGGGCCATGATGGTGAACCTTTTAGAGCTTTCAATGATACAAACACCCCACCATGGTATATGTGCCCATAGGTTTGCTACCACCAATCTAGGACTTTACACACTCCCCAGCGTTTATGCCATGCACCTGTGTGTGAAGAGGATGAGATGAAATGGATGAAATAGAGGGGTAGGCTAGAACCTGTGGGATTCCACTGATGTGAGCCGACCCCACATAGAGTTCTCCGGCTGTCCCTCATCACCTGTCCTAAATGTTCAGTGCCGAGCATTCTGTGTTATAATACAACCAACAATAACAATGGAAGTTGACGGATCCTGCGTGCTATTTGTTTGGATAGTCCTGCATTGAGACCATTTAATTTTCCTAACAAGCTTACGTGGTGATATTACTTCCCTCACGTTATAGGAAAGACAACTAAGCCACCAAGAGCTTAAGAAACACATTCAAAGTCATCCATCTGAACCTGGGCAATTTGGCTGCCAGACCTGTGCTTTCCACTGCTACACTGCGTTGGTATGCACCACACAGGCATATTTTTGTGGCACTATGTCTTGCGCAGAAGATAACTCCTTAGGTTAAATAGTCACTAAGTGCTCGCACTAAAACTGTATCTTTTACAGAACATGTGAAAAAGGTTCAATCCTACTTAAGCTGGGTAAAGCACGAAAGGAAAAACTGGTATTGGTACAAACAATTTTGACTTCATCTAATTTTGACTACTACTGAACTTAGGGTAATAAAATTGGGAGCCTTAAAAATAGAGCTTCAGTTAGATACCTAAATATCTGTGTTTCCAATGATTTTATACAGAAATAAAAATTAATACCTATTATAGTATTTTTTTCTATTATAGTAATTTAAAGTTGTAGTATACAAAATAGTCTGCAAAGATGGCAGCCACAGTTCTTCCCTTCAGGGGCTCTTCCCACCAAACCTAGAGTCTCTTTCCCATCCTCTTGAATCTGGGGTGTCCTTTTACTTGTTTTGATCAATATAATGTGGTAGAACTGAGACCTCACTAGTCTGCAAGAAAGTCTGACAACTCTCACTTCTGGGCTCTTGGAAGTCACCCATCCTCTAAGAAACTCAAATCGAGTGCCACCACCATGCCAGGAGGAAGACCAAGCTAGCCCTGTGGAGCAGACTTCGGGAGGAGCTCTGGGCACCTCTGGCCTAGCTGCTGGCTAACTGCAGCCAGACACAACCACGATGGGAGAAAAAGCATTAACTCATTCCCACCCACATTGTAGAATTGTAAGGAGCAATAAATCAGGGCTGTTCTAAGGCCTAATTTTTAGGGTCATCTACGATTCAACAATGGACAACTAAAATACGTTGTTTAATGTGACACTGTATAGCACAGCTTGTTGAATCTGCTCTAGGGATGCTGGACATGAATAACAGGACAAAGCTGGTAGCGCACATAAAGGAAAGAAAATTAAAATTAAAATGTTTTTGGTTTAGATCCAGATAAGTCACTCAGTAAAATAGCAATCAAATAAAAATACAAAAATGAGAGTTCTGCATGGAAGAGACTAGTCCTTTCTGGGGATAAATTCTGTTGTCTCTGAAGTCACCTGCCTGCCCCCAGCAGCCACCCTGTACCTGTGCAGGCCCTGGCTCAAGCTCCAGACCTTTTGCTCTCTCCTACCCAAGGAAACCTGGTGACTCCCATACAAAAAGGACCGGGGACATTGTTGCGGAAAAGGCAAATCCAGAGACCTGTTGTTAAATAAGGAGTTCAGGTACACTAATCAGAAAACATTTTGAATGTAAAAACCTGTGAATACTACAGCAAGCCCAGTGAATACAAAATCCCTGAGTCCATCAGGGTAAATGAAAGCGGGAAATCTCATAAAAGAGGAAGTAAAATAATATGATTCAGAGAAAAGTAAATAGGTCAAATACCAAGGTCTGGACCTAATAATTTAGTGGCCTGGCCACCAAAAGAGGTAGGTGGTCAAGCAAAGGAGCTGAGACCTAAACCCACTGTTTAGGGGACGTCAGAACAATGGGACAAGAGTCTACCTGCCACAGTCGAGACCAGACAGAGTTCTGCTTTCTTCTGTGTCCTGGTTGCCCTGTGTGTCAACGTTGTGCCTTTAAATAAGTCAGTCTCCTTTGGGCTAGATTTTGCAATCGCAGCTCAAATCTCCAGGGAGGCTATATACAACCTTCTCAATAAAGCTAGGAGGAAGCCTGAGAGAGTGACCTGAGGCGGGGACATGGCTGTGAGTGTCATCGGCTTATACAAAGTTAACAGAGTTGGGTCAAACTGCCTCCAAAGGGAACCTGACTTTCATTTGACTGCTTCCCTCCGACTTCACTACCATCTCAGGGTCCCATTTCAACCATTTTCTGTACATCGCAGTTCCGTGGCTCCTATTTAACAAAATATTTGACTTGATAATGACTGTCAATGAGAGATAATTTTCCATGGGAGACGTGCCACCAAGATGCAGCAATTCAGGCAAAGTTATATTACTTCTTACATAAATCTATGTCTACTATCACTAGATATTTTTAATTGATGCTGTGCTTCAACATCTTCGACTTGTCGAGTGTGTCTAATAAATGCTGACTTGTGGTTTTCAAGGGCAGGTCAACATTATTTTCATTTCGATGACATCTGTTCCGTCTGCTGCACCATTATTTTCTAGTATTCCAATCCCCAAAGGAGTAGAAAATCTTAATCTATTCTCTAACATGTGAAAATCAGAACCACCCCATGAAGGGAGCAGATCAACGAGTCCAGCACTTTCTTTCCCCACTGTCTTTACCTCTTCAGTATATTACTAAAAAGTGAACAAGAACGTTGTTATATGCTTTCTTAGTCACTTTCCTCTCAAATACCCAAGACCTATGACTTAAAGGAGCAGGCCCCCAAGCAGAAACAGGACGGCAGCCAGGAAGCAGAGAGAGAAGGGAAGAGTGGGGAACAAGAATATACCTTTCCTGGTCGTGCTCCCAGCGACCCACCTCTCTAAGCAGGCCCCACCTTCTAAGAGCACATTCAGCTAATGAATTCATCAATGAACAAATTCACTGATGAGTATGGCAACTCCACGATCCAACCACCTACATACACATGAAAATGTGGGAGGACACTTCAGATCTAAACCATAACACAAGCTAAGCAATCTATAAGGGAATCCAGGAAGACTATAAAGTGAAATGAGTCTTCCAAGTTTGCACAGAGAGAACTACAGATAGCAACTCTCCAGCATAGAGAGTTCAGCACCATGGGCCCCCTTTTAACCTCGATTCTCCATCTCTAGTCTTTGATGGCATAAAATGAGGAATGAAGAGATTCGAGAACAACCCAGGAAGTATGGCCAAATAGAAAGAAATTGGGAGTTGAATATGAACTCCCCTAGGGGTAAATTCTAGTTCTGCAGCTTACTGGGTCTGTGTAGTCACTCAACAGCTCTGAGTCGCCATTCTCCTTTCTGTCAAATAATTATTTGTAGAGTTTCTCTGAGGAGTAAATGCTTTATTGAGAGTGTTCAGCACTAGGTAGATAGAGCTGTCACTATTATGATACTAATTATTGACATCAAGATTGAGGGGCTGGGGATTTAGCTCAGTGATTAGAGTGCTTGCCTTGTAAGCACAAGGGCCTGAGTTCGATCCCCGGCAACACCAAAAAAAAAAAAAAAAAAAAAAAAAAAAAAAAAGATTGAGATAGTTTGTTTATCACCAAATACGTGTAGGATTATAACCTCTTTATTTTCCAGGTACCACCAGTATTTTCTACAGTTTCTTCCTTCTTTCCTAACACCTAGTACCTTACAATATCTATGTGTATTTTTCTATTTGTTTAAGATCACAGTGACTTTTAACAAAGTCAATAGAAAGCACATAATTAAAAGCATACATGAACACGTAGAGAGACTGTGGTATTTATACACAATGGAGCGCTACTTTGCCACAAAAAAGGTAGAAAAATGGATGCACCTAAGACCATGTTAAGTGAAATAAATCAGATACACAAACTTAACTATCACCCAGTTTCTCTTATTCGAGAAACCCAAAATATAAATGAATTAGAGACCAAAATAAAAGTTAGATAACAGGATACAGGGAGACAGATCTTTTGCAAAAGGAAGAGTGACCAAGAGATGGAGAGAAGGGGAAAAGAGGGGAAAGAATATGAAAAAAGAATTAAGATGTGTTATGTACATGTTACAAGTCCATACAATGAATGCAATCATTATGTATTGCAAACATACTAATAAAAAATAAAAGGCAAAATTCAAATAAAAATGAAATATACATTTATATTTAGTGGAGTGATTAGTACTAGCTAAAGCTAAAGACCTCTTCTAACATTTCCAAAGGGCAACTTGATGATAGTCATCAAAAACTGTTGAGTAGATACAGTAGTCCCCCCTCCTTATTCACAGTTTTACCTTCCATGCTTTCAGTTATCCATAGTGAAAAAATTAAATGGAAAATTTCAGAAATAAATAATTCATAACTTTTAAATTGCTAGCCATTCTGAATAGCGTAATAAAATCTTGCACTTCCCCACTATCTCCTGCCTGGAATACCACTGGAGTCATGCCATTGTCCAGTATATCCATGTTGTATATGTTGTATTATGTACACAGATCAGACTTCCGCTGGGGATCTTGGAACACACGCTCTGAGGGTAAGGGAGGCTACTGTATGTCACTTAATATGGCCTTTCTATTTTAAGGGGTTTGTGCTAAAGAAATATTAGTGACTGTGCCAACAATTAATTTAAAAGACTTTTGTTATGGTTTTCCTTAATGATTAGGGTGGTCACATTCTTTATTGTTCAAACTGGGACATCTTTGAGATTAAATGGAAAGGCTGTTACTCATCAAAGCAGGGCATAACAAGTGTAAACCAATAGTGTAAAAGAGACACAATCTAAACATTTAGCATGAAGGATTTGTAAAATAAAGACAATGTAACCTTTAAAAAAAGATATTTAAAATCAAAATTTCAGTTGTATAGAAGGGAGACCTGGTATATTCACTGGAAAAAATATCAGATTGTAAACTAATATATGCATTGTGGTCCCTTTAAACACACACACACACACACACACACACACACCATACACACACTCACCTACGCAGACACCTCCTCCAATAGTGAAGATGAGATGCCACAATGTTCACAGTGATTATTTCTATGTGGTGAAACTATGGGCCATTTTATTCATCTATGTTTCGCACAAAAAAGAAAATTTTAATGAATATGTATTGCATTTGCAATTTCAAAAAAGCATTTACAATCTCTTACAGTCAAATAGTCAGATATTGTTTTATAAAACTCTTCTCTCAGAATGCAACCTGTTCTCCTAAGCCGAAGGTGAATTTTCTAAGCATTTGAGCCATTCAGGGCTAAACATTTATGCAATGTATTAAAGAAAGCTCAACCTCTCTTCAGCATTTGCAACCTTATGCCTCCAAATATCAGTAATACAAATTCTTTTTGACGGAGGTGACACAATAAAGACTACAAAATTGCATCCTATTACATTCCAAGATTCTGGCCTTTTAAAATGTCCCCAAATGTTTCTTTTACCTCCTGGTACAGCAAACATTAAAAAGACACTTTGCAGCACTCAAATGATTGAAACCTGGCTAATTCATCGCTCTCTTTTTTCCACCCATGACAAAATTCTCCTGACTACGAAAGCATAGATTTGAAATTACAAATCTACTACTGCCACCACTCTGGGAATCTTGAGGTGGTGACCTTAAAAGGCACAGACATGAATACATTTGTAAACCTCTGGTCCCTTTGAAATATCTAAAGCAAAGAAATAAGCTCACACCTCGGAGGCTGCTTCCAATTTAGAAGAATCAGGACTACAGTAGAAAGACAAGGGTAGTTTGTCCTCTCAAACTTCTTGAAAATAAAGTTTCTAACGAAAAAGGATAGGCATTTTCCTTTTGAAGGGAGAGAAAGAATGCTTCACAGTAGAGGAAGAGTCACAGCTCCCTAATTGTCACCACTCCTGAACAACAGTCAACCCCAATTTAAGAACATGGAGAAAATACTAATGAGAGTTCCATGTTGCTAAATGTACAGCCCACTTTTGGTTTGAAGAGTCAGGAGCAAATTGCTGAGCAAGACCAAGTGAGTAGCTGAAGTTCAAATACACTGAAGCATGAAAAAAATGTAAAAACAAGCAAAAGAGAGCCTCCAAAGATCTTAACCCACAGTATAATCACACCACCTTCAGTCCAACTGGCTGTAACTTACAGTCAGAATTAATCCAAAATCAAATTCCTTATCTCCTCATACAAGTCACTATTTCTGGGAAAGTTTCCACCATTTTCTCATTAGCAACTTTGGGAATTTCCAAGTTATTGCTGATTTCTGCTCCCTGAATGCAGTATTTAGTGGGTACCAAAGCTTGCTAATTCTACCTTGATAACTCTTGTTTCTTCTTCTTGTCCCTACCCTACCTGCCTCACACCAGGCCCAGGGTTACAGGCACTACACTGATGCCCATTCCTCTCTTTTCCAGCCCCAGTCTGACTCATACTACACTACTTCACTCTACATTCTTATTAATATTATAGTAAAAGAAATCACATAAAATGTAGTCTTGGCCATTTTAAGTGTACACTATATAGTTAAGTAATGTTACATATACTCACATTGTTATGAGACAAGGCCTAGAAATTTTCCACCTTGCAAATGAAACTCTCATACTCATTAAACTACAATTAATTCCTCTTCTCCCTCCCTCCATCTCTTGTAAACCACTATTATACTTTCTACTTCTGTGAATTTCATTACTTGAGATACCTCATGTAAGTGCAATCAGACAGTATCTTTTGTGAATAGCTAATTTCACTTAGCATGTCCTCAAACGTTTATCCAGGTTTTAGCAAGTGATGTGATTTCCTTTGGGAGGCACTAAATAAAATATTTCATAACACACACAATATCTCATTTATCCATCCATCTACTGATGGACATTTGGGTTGTATCACCTCTTGGCTACTGTGGATAATACCACAAAGAACATCTCTGAGAAAAAAAACACATAAGTGGAATTTCTATATCATATGGTTATTCTATTTTTAATTTTTGAGGAACTTCTATAACTTTCAGTAGTGGCTGTTCCCTATTTTATAGTCCTGCCGACAGTGTAAAAGTTTCCAGTTTCTCCACATCCTTGCCAACACTTGTTATTTTCTGGCTGGTTGTTTGTTATAGTAGCCGTCCAAATGGGTACAAAATGGAATATCATTGCAGTTTTGATCTGAATTTTTCTGACAACCAATAATATTAACTATTATGTCTAAATTCTCATTTTTTACCTCTGGCCAAACTCTTTCCATACTTAGAGCCTGCCAAACTGAATAAAGCACAGACCCATTCAAGACTCCACAACCACACTACATCCATTTATTTCATACTCTTATTCTACAAATCTTCCACACCAGCCCAATTAAATGTTTCCTCTTCCTCAAATAGATCCCAAGCTTTCTTTCCCTCCTTCAAATATTTATACCCCAACTACCGTCTCCCCAGAGAGGAGAGCTTTGTTTCCACAGTCAGAAGTCTGTATTACTTCATCACTTAGCACTTGCTTTCAAGGTGTGTGTCACATTTACATTTTCTAGACCAATTTGTTCTCAGATCTCATCCCACTATTGAACAGAAAGTTCCTTCAGGCCATAGACTAGCCCTGTTCAATGATTTATCTCCCACAGTGCCTGGAACACTACAGGTCTTTAATGAATAGGTATTGAATAAAGGGCTTAACAATTTAATGTGTAATCTGTTGGTTAAGAGCATCAAAAATCTATAATTTCAAATCAACAGGACTGCTCTCCTTTCTGTGTAATACAGGAGGGGAGGAGAGGAGAAAAAGGTTTTTTTTCGTCATTCAGACTCATCTTAACTGCCTTAACTATATTATTTAACTTCCAATTTAAAAAAAAAATTGAATGCCAAGCAGATCCCACATCTAGTAATTGAACTGCTGCTCTTGTATTTACCCTCCTAGTGGCTACAGGTTGACATTTAAATACTCCTCTTTCCTTTCCAAATATTAAACATGTGCAGCTGGTCACTTGGGTTCTGAAACAACATTTGATGGAGCACATTTCAAACACAATTTGGGAAAAATATTCAATTACTTCATTTTCATTTTACTCACTAAATGGTAGCTTCCCTCCCAAGTTCAATTAAATGCATTGCAAATTAGAATTCACAAGAATGCATTTCATTTAGATTTACTGGAAGATGTCAGACACCAGTTAATTGGCCTTGAAGCAGGATAGCCATGAGGTCCTCGCCTGAGCTGTCCAGTTTTGACATGTAGCTGTTCTTGTTAGATAGTATTGACTGGGTGGCTCACTCAGTGTTTGGGTCAACCAATGGCTGTACAACATTCTGACAAATATATTAGATGTAGATTTTAAATTATTCGTGTGGATCCTATAGAGAGGTTCAACTTGAGGCATCAGGGTCTGTGTTCTGTGGCCTGAAACTTCCCATTCATTGGAATGAGTGGATAATTTTGCCACATAATTTAATAAATATTTACCAAGAACCTACCCTGCACCTTGCGCTATTTGAGACATTTCTTTTGTTCAGCAAGTTGTTATTAATCCCTTCTATGTGCCAAGAAGTTGGCCAGGGATTGGGAGAAGTCACTCCTCCCCTCAAGAAACCTGAGAAATGTTTCATACTTGCGCTTGGCTGCCTGTGAAAACTCAGTGTTCAGCAGTTTGCACTTTTTTAAGAGTCACCACAATGATGAATTCCAATTAATTCCAATTTTCTAGAAGAGCCAGGTTTCTATATCCAATTTGATATGAGACTGCATCTCAATTATTAATACGGTTAGTGTAATAGACACAGAATAAACTGCCTCAAATTCTGTGTGGATTATCATCTTGATTTCTAATTTGTAAACTGCTGGGATTAATTCTGTTTGGTAAATTATAGTATCAAATGTCTTTCCAAGTAGTGAGACCACAAACCAGTAAATATTAAGTAGCCATTTCCTGATCCGTCACGAGACAAGAAAGAACATGAAAGGAGAAAGGTAGTTCATGTTCATTAATTACCCACACTGTATCATACTTAGTGTTCTTTTACACCAGGGGTGTGAAGGACCAGATAACAAATGTTTTAGACTTCACAGACTCTATGGTCTTTGTTTACAAAAACTTTATTAAAATGGCCAAAGGCAAAAGCGAGTAAGTGTGGCTGTGTTGCAATAAAACATTATTACAAAAGAGGCTGAAGGCTGGATACAGTCTTTTGGCTACACTTTGCCAGCCCCTATTTTGTCCATCTCCCCTCTGCCCTGTGCTCCTCCATCAGTCTTCCTGAGGCCTTCCCTATGCCCTCTACCTGTCCTTAAAAATCCTGCTCAATTCTCTTTCCGTCTTCTTATTTATTTGAAAATGTAAGAAATTTTCAAATAAATAATAACTAGATTTTCTTTTAAAATTTTTCTAAATTTTGACTCTTACGACAATCTTTTAAAATAAGCAATGTAGGTAGTGTTACTCCTATGAAGTCCCTGAGAAACAGGCAGTATAATGACCTGAGAATGGTGGACGGTTGATGGCAGAGGTAGACAAGCAGGAGAAGGAATCCCAGAGGCTGCAGCTCCTCCCACTACAGCAGGAGGCAGACATTGTGGGGATTTGAATCTCTTATCCCCACAGGCTCCCTGGAGAGTCTGGCTGGCGGCGAGGACTGAGAAAAACAAGAATAGCAACTGTCTCTGTGTTCGTCAGCCTTCTTTTGCTGTGACAATATACTTGAGAGTGATCAACTTATACAAGATGGAAAGATTTATTTTGGCTCATGCTTTCAGAGGTTTCACCCCATGGTTGCTCAGCCCCATTGCTTCTGGGCCTGTGGTGAGGCAAAGCATTATGGCAGGCAGCAAATGGTGGAGTGAAGCTATTCATCTCATAGAGGGCCAGAAGCAGAAGGTGGAAGGGCCAGATTTAAGGGCAGATCCACAGTGATCCAGCTCGCTTCCACTAGGCCTCCCTCTTAAAGGTTTCACCATATCCCACTAATGCCATAGACTGGTAACCAAGCATCTGACATACGGGGCTTCGGAGCACATTTAAGATCGAAAATGTAACAGTCTTGGGGAAAGGATCTGACAAATCCAACCTCTCCCTTTGTTCCCACAAATGCCTCTTCTAAGGCACAGCAGCCTGTTCACCACTGAGAAACAGACTATTTTACCTCAGTTCATGATATTCTGGCCAGCTTAACAAAGCATCATCTGCTTTTCCTCCATCCTTACCTCACTTGTTTCCTTTCCATACTCTCAATGCCTGGGGATTATATCCCTTAAGAAACACTAAAACATAAACTTTGTATTGGATTTTGTTTTCTAGAGACTTTGAATAAAAAATGGGAGCCAAGAGACCCTTGATATATGACTTGTTGGAATACTGGGCTCCCAAAATGGAAAGGTCAGAAAGCAGCCCTCAACCTCCAGGTATAAGTCAGACCTAACAAGAAGCAAGACTGGAATAGCGTTTGGGATGCTCTGACTGACAGAAATCCAAGGTAATGGGTCATAGATCATGGGGTTCCAAAGGATAAGATAGATGGGCAGGCAGCTAGGGGATTATTTGACTTAAATATCTAAACTAGGCACACACACACACACACACACACACACACACACACACACACAGATGGTGAGAAGGTTGACATCAGTTGCCACAACTGGAATGCAGGGTCCCTTTATCTAGTTTCCGGATTTCTCAGTTCACAGACCCAAAGTTCCATAGCTGGGGTACGGGTTAGTGAAGCTCTGTGGTTCCTTTGATGTATCGTCTATCGCTCCTAGAACTGGTGTATATATTCCCCTAAAGATATGGCAAGTCCTTATGCTGGTTATTGGTCTGGAGGCCATGAGAGGTAGTGAGAGGCAGGCTCAGGAGTAGGCTAGGGCTCCTTGAAGAAGCCTGCAACACTAGTGTAACTACATGTAGAAAATATATCTCTGATTCTTCCTCAAAAGAGGCTTGTGAACATGTGCCTGGAAAACTTAGTTACTGAGAAAGAAAAAAAGTCTGAAATTCTAAGAAATGTTAAGTACAAGGTCTGAGGTTACCCTGATATCAAAAGCCCTAAAAAGTGCCAACATGGACGTCTGGTTAGAGGAAAGGCAACTGAAGCAAGTCATAGCATGGTTTCAGCCCCAGCCACATTGTGTCTAAGGAATCTTCTGGGCCACGCAGTGGTTATTTGCCTAGTCACTCAATGCACAATTGATATAGATCATTTAATGATGAGCAGGACCCTCATACTTGTTTCCTGACTGTGGAGTAACAGCCAGCATACTAAGTGCCAGATGAAATTGTAGACTTTTCTGCAAAGATGAGAAAATATATGCAATACATTCATGAGGGAACTGAGGAGATTAGTGTCATAACCCAAAAACTGGAATGAGGCAGAGATAGTGCTCCGTATCACATCTCTCGATTTATCTGGCTGTCTTCTGAAGACACCAAGTGGATCATAGCAGATGACTACAGGCTACTGTAAAGTTACTCAAGTGATAGTTCCGATGTCAACTAATTGGTTACATACAATAATATCTTTACTGAAGCAGACTAACATGGACTCTGGCATGGAGCATATAACCGCTGAGTTGAGAGCTGCTTTCTTTCTCATTACCCATCGTAAGAGTGAGATCAGCATTCGTTGTTCTTTGGCAAGGACCATACTACAACTTCACTAAAATAGTGTTAGGGTCATGTTACCACTCTTGTCAAAATTCAGCCTTCACAGAACTTAACTTTTTGACATTCTACAAAAAATCACATTTGTCCATGATCTTGACGATCTCTCACTAATTGCACTGGGAGTGGGAAGTGGGTTTACTAAAAGGGCACGTGGATGTTGGAAGATGGGTGGTAACTCCACAAACACTTTGAACCTGACAGGTGAGTGACATTTTCAAAACTTCCATGACTTGGACATCCCTCATAAGTAAAGGAAAAATTGTACCTTGGATTGTTCTTTGGATTTTAAAGCAAAATCTACCACATGTTGGAAATTTATTTTGGCGATGACTCAGGAGGCTGTCAGACGAGGTGAGACTGCCCTGACACTTGAACTGTGTGTAGGCAGGACTACAGCAGATGAGGATGCCGGGAAGCTCCACGTGAGATTTCTCAGAGCAGACCTATAGAATTCTGAAGCGAGACTGTCTGCGGCAAAGAACAACACTGTGTGGAAAAACAGCTTCTTGTGAGCTCCTGGGTTCTAAGAGAAACTAACATCTGACCTGGAAATACCTGGTGATTCCATGACCTGAGCTGTCCACCATGAGCTAATTTTTATTATATCTACAGAGTCACACTGCCGAGTTGGTGTAGTAGCAATCCACTGTATGATTAAAGTGCCGTATTTGGTACGAAAACAAGCAGATACAGAAAGCATGAGCAAATTACAAGGAAAAAAAAAAAGCAAATTTTATGATCAGGGACTACCGTAACATTTATAATCTATATCCACGTCCTCCAATTTCCTAAGATCACTTAATGAAGGAGGAATGAACTGGGCCTAGTTCGTAGATAAGCACAGGAAATGTTGGCACCGAAGACAAACCATCGCCAAACTACAGCTCCACACAAGAGTGACCTTCCGGGACCACGTGAGTCATAACTGTAGGACAGATGCAAACTACGTGGTGTGGCAAATGGCTTAGCTCATAGATTAGGAGCTGAGAGGAAGAAATCTGGAAGGGCAGTGGTAAGGAGGCCCAGAAGAACATACAGAAGTGCTTCCAGTGCTTGGAAACTTTGGGTCTCGTATTAATGTCGACAAGAGAAACTCTACTCTAGATAAACTTCTCAAGAACCAAATGAAACAAGATGAAATGGCAGATCATCAGCTTCTCTCTTCAACCAGCTCTAGTAACTGCCCAGGGATGCAGGCTATGAAAAGACCCAGCATCACGGATCCCTTCTCAGTAAGGCTGATCCAGCCTTACCACTGCTAAGCGCTCAGTTGATCACAGCACAAAGAGGCTGAGCCCTTGACATGGCAGGTCAGTTTCACTAAGCACCTTTCTCACTGGCAGCAACATCAGTTCATTCTTGATGACATAGATATATGCTGCAGTAGAGTTTGCCTGCTCTGCTTGCAACGCTTCTGTTGGAAATCTAGAGCAGAGGTTTATAAAATGCCTGATATATTAACAGTTGTCCAAATAATACTGTCCCAGACCACGGAATCCATTTTATTGCAAACGAAGTACAAAACTGACCTGGGGTGAACGACTCTTTGCCATTCCCAGAGGCAGTCTGCCTGACATAGCCATAGCAGCCTAACACAAGTTCAGTTAAGGCTCCAAATCACAGCAGAGGGGAAAAGACAATATTTCCAGGCTGGGTACTACTTCTCAAGATGTATCTAGGAACCGAACCCAGTGGCTTTTAGATGACACAAAACTCCCAACAGCTGGAATAAACTCATCAGGTCATAGTCATGGATTCAAGTTCAATGAAAGCCTCTCTGTGCCTACTGGCAGGTAAAATGTCCAAGGGAAATCGGTAGAGCCAAAGCATGTGGAAATAGCAAGCACAAATTCCACAATTGGGTCATGAGAGAGATGGTGAGCAAGCTCTCTTTCCTACTTCTTTTATTTGGTTCCTGGATCAGTTTACTCCAGACCCAAAAAAAGGAGTTCACATGGCATCAGTTTTTCCAAAGAACACTAGCAGACAGAAAAGTGCCAAACAAATTCCTTTCCCTTCCTCTTCTAAACTGATGGACTGTTAATTCAAATGGTTCTCAATCCTTTCTAGAGACACTTCCTGTGACCAATAAACTGGATATTTTCTCTTGATACTGTGGCCAGCTTGTAGAGACCCATCTATTGCTACTTTGTCTGCTCTGCCTCACTTCTTCTCCTACAACCCAGTAATCTGCTCTGAGATTAGAATGCTCAGTAAAGCATTAACATATGAAGAAACCCAGCTAGGTGAGACATGTACATGGGCACTGACTTGCCAAGGCACAGTGGACAGGCTTTGCTTTAATGTCACCCCATTGAGGCCCACCCTAACTAAGCACCCTACTTAACACAAACACCCACCCATCTTCATCCCTCTCTCCACAGTACTCCCAGTGCTCCCACAGATGGCAGCTTCTCACCTCTGCTCTAACCAAAGGAGAATATCGTGGGGCACAGAGGCTCCTGGTCGTTCAACATCAGGAACAAACACACCCCAGATTAGAGGTGGCCATATCCACTCACGATTGCAGCCCTTACCCTTGTAGAGATCAGTCTGCTGACTGTACAAGAAGCCATGCTGCCTCATGTAGTCACTATTTGTCTTTAGCCTGCTCTCTGTCCCATCCAATCACTTCCCATCATTTCCTAATACTGTACTTAAAAAACTTGCGCCCTTTGCAGACTGGTCAATTGCTTTGATACTGGGCAACTTTGCCACAAGTTTCCACCTGTTGCTCTGTTCTTCACAGTACCCAGGACTGTGAGTGTCACATGCAGCTACCTCTGGAGACAGACACTGAAGAGAGACAGTAGCATCTGGCTGTCTCTCCTCCCTTCTGTATGTAATTGGGGCCTGTCTCTGGTGGGGACTCTAAAGAGGCACCCATTAAAGGCAAAGGGCCCCCTGGATGTTCCAGCATCAGAACTAGCTACTGGATTCAGACATTCCCAGGGAGAGCAAAGGCTGCTGAACTCACTTTCTGGGGTGGAGAAATCACTCCACTAGTTATTTGATTCTGTCTCTTCCACCTCACCCACATAACCAGAGGGTCATTTACCTATACATGCTCACTGTCTTATTCAAGCAAAAGGAAGCACAGGCCTCAGTATCTCCTCCTGCTTCTAAAGCATGCTATTTGCGATTCAATTTCTCATGGCCTGCAGAGGCAATAAAGGGCAAAGGGAACTACCCTATAATGTATGCCAAAAGCACTCCCACATACCCATACTTCTAAGGATAACAACTTCCCAATATAACCTTTAATTAAATGAACAGAAATCATGCAGACCCCATGTGTAGGAAGTCACTAAATGGAAGGAAATTATGTATGAGTTGCCCCCAGCCACTCATTTTAGCTTGAATGAGATCTGTCAATAGGAGCTTTAAAGTGCTCTAAGCTAAATGTAAGAAGCAACTCTTACCCCTACATCAGGCCTGTGAGGCGGCTGGTGAGGCCCCTGGCCACACTCACTGGGATGAGAGGATGTGCCACCAAGAAGGAGGTGCACAGAGAACAAAGAGCAACTAGCAGAAAGCAGAAAGAGCCACAGTCCAGGGATGGGCCCCAAGGCCTTTGTGTCATTTGAGCAACTTCTCAGCAGGAGAGAATCCTGCTCTAAATTCAGAATCACTGTCAAGGAGACAACAGTTACTGTCAAATTCAAGGGCAGCATTCTTGGCTGGAAGGGGGCAACACTGTAGGTAAAAGCAATTAGATTCCTACAGTCACAAAATGACAACCAACATGACAACAAGCCTTACTCAGGGAAGAGGAAAGACAAGTACAGGTCCCATTTGCACTGATTACTTAGCCACTGACAGAGGCTATCAATTTGAGGCTTCAATTCACGGCCTTCTCCCTTCCTCTCCACATGCACACTATGGCCAGAACATCAGCCTAAAGTTCATGTTGATTTTCTGCTCAAAATCTTCTTGGAAGAGCCTGGCTCTACCTGAAGGGTAGGATTCAGTCCCCAGCCTCCCGCTCCCAGCTCCATTCGCCATTTCAGTCTTCACTGCCATTATACTCATTCACATTCCTGGCCTCAGCCAATGGACTGCTCCTGTGTGTGTCTCTTCTGTCTCTATTCACAACGTGCACTCTGAGTGCAATGTCCCTGGCCCCCATTGTTTCCATATTTCTAATTTTCAGATCCTCCTTTTGGACCAGCCCCAGTCCTATCCCTGCCGTGAAGTCTTCCCTCAGCTGAGTTACCCTCATCCTTTCTTCTTACAGTTTCTCTCACATTGTGCTGTGATTTTTTTTTTTTTTTTACTTCTGGTCTAGAAGGTAAGAGTTTTCAAGGAGAAGAAAATATTCCTTATTGCATCTGGATTATCTGTATATACATACACAGACCATAGGTACTTGATAAATGTTGGGTGAGTAAGGTTTAAATTGAGGGGATTAATTTTGTGGGACTGGCACAAGAATTAGCTTTATTTTACAGAGAAAAGAATTTCCCATCATTCCAAGCATCAGGTAGTGTTGGGAGAAAGAACTTGTAAGAAGACTATTTCAATAGCTGATGCTTTGAGAAATGAGAGTTAAACTGCAAGGCACTAGTGGGGAGGGGAGAATTTAACAGCTGGATTTTATTAACTTAGCACTACGGGATACATAATATAATTTCTCCAGGGAAATTCTCTGAGGTTTAAGAGAAAAGCAGAAGCAGATTCACTCTAAAAGGGAAGAGTTAATCAATGTAGACACTTTCTGACCCTAGGGTCTTAGTTTCATTCCAGTTTCCTCCAAGAAACCTTCCTAACTGTTTGGGGCCACTATATTCCACGCCTTTGCTGACTTTAGTACTGTACAGCTCAGTGCTAAATTACAGATCATCTTTATTACCCACTAGAATTTCATGGGCAGTAATTGTTGCTCACCAACTTGACTATGGAAAGATTACATCTCAAGATTCTGAATGTCCCACAGGGGCTGGCACCTTGCTAGGTATATTGTTGTGTTCAATATCTATCTGTAGACAGCCTTACTCCTTTTATACTTCCCATAAAGACTGAGACACTGTAATGACTCCACTTGACTCAGAATGAGATTGGAAGAAATTTCCTGTGGTATTCGCTGTTATTCAATATTGCTTCAACTCCTACATCTCCTACTGAGGTATCACTGTCATTGGTAAACATGCATAAGCAGTAGTTTTAGGTAGACAGTTTAAAAAATATTAGAAAATACAAAAATATAAAACATGAAGTTATTGGGTGGCCTTGTCATACAGGAGCCAGTTCATAGCGCAAGTGTGTGAGAGAGGATTCCTACTCACTGAGACACAGCAACAGTACACGCTGAGATGTGCCAGCTCAAGGAAATTGTCAAAATGCCAGGGGCTGTCCGGGTACAAATATGATCTCTGCTCTCTGGACATTTTCAACAAAATAAAAGCCCTGAAATTCTCTACCAATCCTTCATCTAAAACTTTGCAAACTTGGTCGAAGTACCTAAAAACACACCCACCAAGTAACTTGCACCCAGTAGGAGTTCTCACTTGGCTAGCTGTGTGTATTGAGTTTCCAGAAAAGGGTCCCGTCTGAGGGTCATGCTGCCCTCTTTTACTTACCCTGAAGGAGAGGTGCAGCCAGAGGCCGGCACCCCAGGGATTTTCTCAGCAGACGCCACTGAACTCAGTCAGCCCTGGCCCCAAGATGGTCTCAGAGCTCCCAAGCTTGCTGGAGCCTTCCTGACCTTTCTGCAAAGTACATTTCATTACTAGTGGAAAGGAAATACAAACTAAATCACAAGGAGAATAAAGTCAGAAAGAAGTACAATCCTACAGAAAGAACAGGCTTTTTCTTTTTTTTTTTAATACCCTGGTTGTGACTCTGCTAAAAAAAAAATGACTCTTGATAAGAAATCAATTCAAATTAAAATTACAAAATAATTGAGAAAATATTTGAGGTACTTTACCTCTGTCAGTGACAAATAGTTCTCCAGTCACTCAGTTAAGAAACGGAACCTTCCAAGTCACTGTTAATGTACAATGACAGCTCAGAGAAAGACCCAAGGACAAGGCTATGCTCAGCCAGGAAAGATTCTGCTCAAGAACGGCCAGCGTGGGGCTGGGGGTTTAGCTCAGTGGTTAGGCTGCTTGCCTTGCAAGCACAAGTCCCTGAGTTTGATCTCCAGCACCAAAAAAAAAAAGAACAGCCAAAGAGCCACGGCCTGGAAATAGGCTTTAAGTTTTAGCTCTCTTTTAAAAATCCTCATTTTTCTCATCATAAAGGAAATTTTTTATAGTAATAATACTCTACATACATACAAACAAAAACATATCATACGTAGTCCCCTTGCCGGAAAAGGACCCCAGTTTAAGAAACACTTACTTTATGCTAACGACAATTTACATGCATTCTATACACTACCTCATTCTATCTGCATTAATGAATTTTCCTGAGGCTATTTAACTATCAAGTAAGCCCAAGAAAAGGTATCTGTCTCTGCGGAACAGTTATGACTACCTAGCGAGTTGGACAGACTCCATCTTGAACCTGCCAATGGAGATTCTCATGCCTCTTACTGGCTCAGCACATTCTTGGCCACCCAGGGACTCCCCAGACAACAGTGATGGTGACAAAGAACTGCAGGTGCACTCGGAGCCAACACCACCAACAAAACAGGCTGGAGAGGGCTGTGGGAGGCGGGGAAAGCTGTGTTCCAACAGGACAGGCGGGGAGGGCTGATGGTCCCTCCCGTGGGCCTCCACAGAGCCCTCTTTCCTGAGCAACAAAATGCAGCAGCGTAGGGGAGACAGCGCCCAGAGATGCTGAGCAGAGACTTTGTGCCAAAGGTTTTTACTGGGGGCTTGTCACATGGATACCTTCTGCCTGACATGTCCCAAAATTCCAGACTCCCAGAAGGAAAAGCATAAAGTTCAATGTTCGCAAAAATAGTCCAGGCACACTGAGCCAGACTTTGCAGTCAGGGGACAGTGGGACCCTCCTGAAATCCAAGTTCCCAGATGCTAGTTGAAAGACCAATCCTGCAAGCAAGCCTTTCTAAAACAGCTGTCTCGAGCCCGCTAAGCATAATTTTTGCTACACGACTAAGCACCAAAAGCCTTGTTTTTATGTACAAGGTCTCAACCGAGGAGGAAAAAAATCAGCCCAATGGGTCACATGTGTGTCATTCTCCATAGATGCACTCGTACAGAACTTCTTTGGCCTTCTCATCACAGTGGCAATAACAAGAACTATGTGAATTTTAATTTAACACCTATCTCACTGCTAGAATCTGGGATGGCCTGGTGATTCCCTCTGACCCGTGGAATATAGCAGAAGTGACCCTGTTTCAGTTCCAGGACCCAGGACCCAAGAGGTCTTGCAATCTATGTTTTCCATGTCTTGGAATGCTGCCACGGACAACCTTAGAAGAAGCCGGTCTGGCCTCCCGTAAGGTAAGAATACCTGTAAGCCTGGTGTCCGAAGCTTCAGCTTCCAAATGCACAAGGGAGCTCATGGGAGTCTCCCAGCCCTAGCCGTCTTGCAGTCAAATGAGTGAGGTCTGGTAAAGCCAAAAGAAGAATTAATGAGCAACTCATGGGGTCGTAAGAAATAATAAATTACCGTTGTTTCAAGTTACTAAATTCTGGAGTGCTTTATTGTATAGCAATAAATAACTAATAACATTAGGCCTTCTTTTTCTTGCACAGCCTTTCTTGACATCCCTGAAAGGCTTATTTTATAAACTGAGCTTAACATCTCAAAGTGGCTCTTTCTCTTCTTCTAATATCTCCACTTCTGTCTTTCTCTATCCCTTTTCCTGACTATAGACCAAACTGACACATAAACTTAGTTAACAAGATAAGACCTTCTTGACGGGGGTAGAAGAGATGTCTGGGGTTAGAGGAAAGAGTCTGAGAGAAGACATAAAAAACCAGACTCTTCAGAAGACAGTATTAATGGATCTTGTATCTATCATAAACAAGAGATCAGAGATGCTATGTCCCCTCCAGGGACCTTGGACCACCCCATAATAAGAGAGAACTTCACCCTGCCTGCCCTCGGGGTCTCACACAGAGAAGCCAAACTGTCCTTCAGGTGGTCACCTCTTCATTGCTCTTTCTTTCTTCCAAGTGCTTTTTGTCATTCATAAGCATCTTTCAGCTCACTTCTCAACTACTCTCCATCCACCTATTTTTACATGAAGGCCCAGGTCCGGAGGTGCTTGTTAGTCTCACTGACTGATGGATTGTCACCTAGAATAGAGGCCATATGAGGCAGAAGTTCTTCCTTGTGTATTAACCGAATGAGTGAACATTTGAGTAAAATGAGAAAATGAGTGAATGTACAGAGTACAATTCCTAGAAATGAGTCCATGGCAACTCCAGGCTTAGAAAATTAGGAAGAAAGGTTGACAAGAGAAGAATGACATTATTATAAATGTACAGGTTACAAAAACACTGGAAAAAATATATCAGACAAAACAGTTGGAAAAAATGGAGGAGAAGCAGTTTTCTTCATTACAGTGGAAGTCCTAACATTAGAGGCAATGGAGTTTCAAGTGCCTTACCAGCTAATTATACTCCCTACTCCTCTCTCACGGAGAAAGTTCCTTCAACAAATCATCTTCCCCAACAATGGGACCAGGTGCAGATTCTGCATGTTCTTGAAGAAATGGGTTTCATTTCCGCACAGGCCTGCAAAATTATTCAACAAGCCAACACATCTTGCCTCAAGATCCCAAGGGCCCCTACCCTCTGAAGACACAAAACCTGCCTTCCCAGCCCACACTGCCTCCTCCTGCTCCCACAGTGGTTCACTCCGCCCCTCACTACGACTTTCGCGGGACACTGCAGACTGGCTGGCGTCCGCTTTAGCTAGCTCGTGAGTGTCTGGGACAAATAAACTACTGTCAATCTCAACCTTCCAGTGTGGGTGACTGCATGTTCAGCCATTCCCATAGCTCTAGAACAAGAATCCCTTCTTCAACAACAGGGCAATGAGGAAGTGCTTAAAACAGTCTTGAGGATGAATTAGACAGAAAATTGTAGATGGACCTGCCGTGATCTTACCTCCTTACATGGTGGCCCCAACCAATCTGAATGTGACTGATGCCATCCAGCAAGACAGTAATGCAGGCAATGTCAGAGTTCTGGGCTTCTCACTAATTTGTGTGGGGATCTTACTAACACATTTCTGATCATCAAAAAATCCCTTGGTGCATGAAGGCGACTGTCACTGGGACAGCGGCTGCCAGGAGAGTCTGGACACAAAATGCTTAAGACACTTATCAAATTAATACAGGAAAACTAACACTATGCTTAGTAAATGCTTCACAACTTAGCTCTTTGCAAATAGCCCATCGCCATTAAAGTGGTTGTGGGGAAATTGCTTACGACAAAAAGCTACAAGAAAACAGCAAGAAATGCAATTGTATGTGCAATGCAGTTTTCGCTAGATGTTTTGAAAAAGCTAAATGTATGAGGAAAATGACCAAAAAGATACAGATTTAAATGATTACAGTAGTTGTGTTAACAGGCTGCAATTATTTTAAGTGTTTCTTGTTCTTGCTATTTTCTAAATTTTCTGAACTGTGGTATGTTACTTCCGAACTTGAAAATACATTCACTAATACTATAAAATGAGCTCCTCTTCAGCTGGAATTCACGTTGTGACCATTTGTCACATGGCATTGCCTCTGGTGTGATGGTAGCATCCAGGAAGCACTAGGACTAGGAAATATCTACCGGTGGTGGCAGAGAAAGAACCAGCTCCACAACACACTGCAGGAAGAGTTGCCAGCTGGAAGCCAGAGTTGGAAGAATGAGTCCAAGCTCTGTCAGAAGTCACTTCCGTAACACAGGCAGGCCACTTCATTTATCATAATCTCATTTCCCTCATCTGCAGAATGAGGATACTACCCACAAGGGTCCCCTATAATTATTCTCAGGCAAGAGTCATCGAAGGAGCCAGATGGCTTTGGACTGCTCTTGGCAGGATGGGCACTTGCATCCTCTCTCCTCATACATCCCAGCTCCCCTTTCCAAACCCCAGCACAGGCTGGCCTCTCAGATGGCCCATCCCTATCCCCAGTCCACTCCTCCACCAGGGACATAAGCTCCCAGGATGCTCGGCCTGCTCCTGTGAGGTCCAAAATATCCTTGGCAACCTATTTTTGGCTTTTCTGACTCCAAATCCCAAAACTCATCCCCAGAACAAGCCCTTGCCCAGAATTGGCTATGCTCTGTAATTATAAATCTCTTTCTCTCCTATCTGGAATTACAGACTAGATGCCTTACTGGGAGTAAATGAAATTTAAAACACTACTATTTCAAAAAAAGAGAAGTTAAAGATAAGGAAAAAAAAAGGGATAGTCATTGTTGGCAGAATTTTCAAATCTATCATGTTTTAAGCACACCTTCCCAGAAACCAAAAATTAACCTCTCTCTGTTCCCTTTTCCTTATGTGGAGAATCAGTGGTTTCTTCCAATGAGTCTGCAACTGGCTGAGGTCAAAGGCTGTTCTGATTTGAACTACCATTTTAGCTTCTCTAGCTCTTTATCATGTTGAAACATCTTGGTTTGAGCACTGACTGACTAACTGATTAGTGTCAAATGAACATTCTACTGCAGTGGATTATTTCTCTCTGAAATAGCATCTACTCTCCCCACCCAGTCCAGCCCAGCAACCAAGTGTGACTTTAGCTGACATTCACGTGAGTCAGAGCCACTCATCAGAGAAAAGGCACATCTGTGATTTGTGGATTATGATATGCAGGGCATGAACATACAGCAAGTCAGAAGAAACACATAAGGTACATGACCTTGAAGAAATCACGTCACTCCTCTCTGCCCGCTTCTTACAGCAGAACACAGGCACTGCACTAAATCAGTGATCTGGGGGGTCTGGAAGTGGGACTGGAGATGGGGAGACATACTCCTAGAAGGTTATACAATGATCCTGCAGAGGGATTTTTTTTGTTTTTCAAACCATCTGTGTTAGACACCTTTCAGTTACCACTATGAAATACCTGAAATAATCAACTTATAAACAGATAAAATAGATGTATAAAAGCTCATTGAAAATATAAAATGTGGTTAAGACTAAATAATTTGAAATATGAGCCAACAGAAATCTGGAAATAGTAAAATTTAAAAAATAAATCCTTTAGAGAAAGCAAAAATGAAAGCCACATAAGGAAAATAAGACACTACTAATAACTCAGAAAAGGATAATGATAGACAAAATGAGAAAAAATGAAATACATGAAGAGTTTGAAGGAACAAGGAAAAAATGATACAATTGTAGAGTGCATAAAAGCATATTTACAGATATTATTCAATAAATATCCCCAGGAATAAAAGAAGTCATGAAAATTTTGAAGGTTACAGAGTATATAGAAACATTTTAAGAAACATGATGTAGTACATTTATGAGACACGAAAGATAAAGAATCTTTGGCCATATAGGAACCCCTCACTTTTGATGGGAGAAGCAAGAGGTTAGCCTCAGAAATCATAATTATTTCATCTACTATGAGAAAACAGTGGAATAATATTTTTACAATTAATTCTCTGAAAAATGAAATGTGACTTGAGAATTTTATACCTAGCCCTTGGACAGAGGACTAATATCTAGAATATATAAAGAACTAAAAAACATAGACCCCACCTAAGATAAAACACCCAATCAAAAAATGGGCAATTGAAATGAATAGACATTTCTCAAAAGAAGAAGTACATATGGCCAATAGGTACATGAAAAAATGTTCAACATCTTTGGGCATTAGAGAAGTGCAAATCAAAACAACACTGAAATTACAACAAACTCCAGAAAGAATGACTATTATCAAGAACTCAAAAAACAAGAAATGTTGGTGAGGTTGTGGGGAAAAAGAATCTTTCTACATTGTTGGTTGGAATGTAAACTATTGTAAGCACTATGGAAATTGGTATGGAGATCCTTCAAAACGCTAAAAATAGAAATTCCATTTGACCCAATTATACCTCTTCTGGGTATCTTCCCAAGACAGTTAAATACATCATATTACAGTAATACATGTATACCATGTTTATAGCAGTACAACTCATAACAGCTAAATCTTGGAAGTGGCCTATATGTCCATCAATAGATGAATAAAGAAAAGGTGGTATATAGATGCCATGGAGTACTATTCAGCCACAAAGCAGAATCAATTTGAGTCAACTGTGGGAAAACTGATGTACCTTAATGTTAAGTGAAACAAATCAGGCACAGAGGATTAAAGATCACTTTGTCTCTCTTATATGAGAATCCCAAAGTATTAGTAATGTAAAGAGAAAAATAAAAGATACATGATAAGAAACAGAGAGAGAGACTTTGCAGAGACAGATAGGGATTTTGGAAGTGGGGGGATATTGAGCAGAGGAGCAGGGAAAGGCAAGTTAAAAAGATCAGCATGCAATATGTATATGTACCAATTTCTTACAATAAATGTATTTACTATACAGTACAAACATACACTAGTTAAAAAAAGTATACCCAGCAAAAATATCATTCATTATAACAGTCACAAACCAGTGTTTTTGAACATGCAAAAGGCATTTTTCCTTTTTTAGGAAATTATTAGAGGTTGGGAATTTAGCTCAAGTGGTAGAGTGCTTGCCTATCAAGTGCAAGGCCCCGAGTTCGATCCCCAGCAAGCCCCCCAAAAAAGAAATTATTAGAGGAAGAACTTTCCATCTACCCAAAAGATCAGTGGAAAACAATATCAAAGACCTAGTGAGAAAGGCTGACTCCACTGAAATGTAGCACTAAGACAAAAACAAGTTGGGACTGATGATTAAAAATAGTCTCTTATAAATCCTGCCAATGTAGCTCTGTAATTAACAGTAAAAAGAGGAACATCTTCCACATTTGAGACTTCAAAAGATACCATTAGACGCTAACAAATAGATTTAACAGGACAAAGGTAAGTCCTAAGAAAAATAATGCAACTAATTGAGACACAGTGAAGGATGACAAAAAAGGAAATGAGAAGAAGATACTAAGAAAAACTAATCTTCTGTTTCTCCCTATTTAGCCTGATGCCAAGCTTATTTCACATATTGACCTCTCGCTTTGCTGTTTGCTGCCTAAGCACTAGTAACTTTTACCAACCCTTCCTTCATTCATTCAAGAGATATTTATTGATCATATAAAATGTGACAGGCACCTTCTCAAGGTATAGATAATAAAGCACAGAGCAAAATGCTCAAAGTCTCTGGCCTCATGGAGCTCATATTTAAGGGACAAGACATGCTGCATTGTAAAGAAATAACTACACAAAATAATGCTAAGTAGCAATGAGGACTAAGAAGAAAAATACAGTAGAATGGGTAGATAGGGTCATAGGAGAGCGGCAGTGAAAAGGTATCAGAGATCAGAATGAAAGCATGGGCGAGTGTGCTGACGAGGACAAGGCAAGCACTTCACGCAGATGCACCATCAAGTGGAAAGACCACCAGACAGGTGAGAAGTTGACAAGTACTCACTCTGTCCAATCCCAGAGCATAGGTAGCTTGGGTTCTCTCTCCACATTTAGATGGTGTTTGACTCACCTCTGTACATCTGAGTTCTCGTTCCCTCTCCCCCTACCCAACATACAACCCCACAGTCACAGTCTGCTCTCAGCTGGCATCCAGTATGCCCAGTAGTGCCATCCTGGGCCACTTCATTTCTTTTGCCATCACCTTTGCGCAAGCCAGCCGGGGCAGGTCATGGTCTCTCCTGCTCTCTTTCTTTGCTCCTCACTTGTGAGCACTGGAAAAGAAAACTGTAATTGGAGCTGAAGATTAGAGAAAAATGAAGCTTCTAGGAAAACAGAGTCAGGGAAAGTTAGGTCTTCTTCACTAAATAGATTCCAAAATATTTTATAAGCAAAGACAAAATTAAACTCTGAAGGCTGCTGGAACTGTTTAAAGCCTAGACTTGGAAACAGCAATTAAAAGGAAATGGCGGGCTGTCAGCAGGCTGACATCGCAGAAGGGAGATGTTCAAATGGCACGCAGAAAGCACTCTTGTCTCCTCTCCGGTGGTGCTGGGTTTGGCATCTATTCCCTACGCACTCAATAACGCCCAGCAGCCCAGCTGGGCCTCATGGGTAGTGGGCAAAGGGAGAATGGAAGAGAGGAATAAACAATTAGAGAGAGGCTGTCATATGCCCAGCACTGTGCCAGGTAGGTTTTGCCTTCCTACCAAGTTTTTTCAAATCCCAGGCATAGGTAACCACAATAATGCAAGTAAGAGAATGGTTGGTCAGAAGGTTATTGGTGTCAAAAATGAACAGGCCTCATGGCCGAGATCCTATAATGAAATATCCATCACAAAGCAGGTACCTGCAGAAGCATGAGAGTCAACCCGCTCACTTCTGGATTTTAAGCAAACAGCCCCGAGACAGGGATGGCAGAAGGCACAGTGTGGGTGGTCAGTTGCTGTGTGTTAAGTCTATACTGTTTAGCAGTGGCGGTCTTAGCAGGCTCAGCTACAACCTAGGGACAAGGAGCTCCACCCAGACACCCATCAGATAGCTTTGATTACAGCACACTCATGCATACCTCAGCCCCAGAAGACATCACATCAAGCCTCTCTTAAACATGTCACGGCCTGGACCTGAGCAAAGGATACTGGGACCAACAAAGGGCAACAGAAGTCCCAATAGCTTTGTGCCACACATTCCTGCATGAAGTCCACAGACCACATTCTACCATCCTTCTCTGCCTGGGTTGCCTTCTCCAGTTTCCCAGCCATCTGACTCAGCCCACTCACTTCTGCCCTAAAGATTTTAAAAAGCCCCTCTAAGAGTACACCAAAGGATGACAGAAGGTTTTAGGGAAGAAAGAGAGGTGACACATATAGCAAAGGAAAAAAAAAAAGGGAGAAAAACAAGTGAAACCACACTGGACCTGTAGAAGAAGAGAGAAAATAATTTAATGGTTCCTTTATATTCCAGGCAGAAGGCAGACAGAAAATGACA
Organism: Hystrix cristata; assembly: GCA_004026905.1. NCBI lineage: Eukaryota > Metazoa > Chordata > Mammalia > Rodentia > Hystricidae > Hystrix > Hystrix cristata. The sequence goes on along the minus strand of PVJO010003546.1, from coordinate 12,226 downwards.
ATAAATGCCAATCATCTAGGCCCACTGAAAAACACTTTAAAAAAAAGATCAGCGCTTCATTAAAAACACACTTGCTCTCAGTTCAACTGAGGAACAAAGATGATAAGAACTGAAGTGGAATGTTTTTGAAAAGTAAAAAAACAAAAAAGAGCTGATGAGCAGCCCTTAAACCTGATAACCAAATGAAAATTCAAACAGTTCCACCAAAAGTGTGAGCACCAGGGCCAAAGATCTCGTGGAGGAAGGCAATTTACAGGCGCCTTGCCATGTGTTGATGGCAGTTCTAGCTATGATGGAGGATTACCTGCTATTGCTCAGAAACACAATGGCTTATTTTGTTCACTGCTCAACTGTGGCCACATGTAGGGGTTTAATGTCATCTATGATGGTATTTGTAAAGCTCCAGTTTGCAAGTAGCTTGTGGGAGTTGGCAGAGAATGGACTGGAAGAGGCAAAATTATTTTTTCATGAAATTTGCATCTCTTCAGGTAATAAGAAGCTGACCCTCCCTCTCATCCAGGAGGGTACTGAAAAGGTATCTGGGGCTACACTATTTGGACAGAAGGGAAGAAAAATCAATTTTAGATTCCCTGGGTGAGATTTTGCTGCATGAGTAAAGAAAGGAATAATTCTCACAGTATACATAGAGGCAAGTTGGCAGCAGTCAGCAAGGAACGGAAGAAGCATAGCTGTTTTCTGACCCAATGAAACATGAAACAAAGTAAGCCAAGGCTATTAGACATTTTCACCTTGTGGGTCTCTGCATCAGTAACCTGGAAGGATAAATGTCAAGAGAAAGATGTGACACAGGAACAAGGAAGATAGAGATTCACTGTGCCGTTGAATTGTAGTAGGTCTGATACAAGCGGTGAGTTAGAACAAAAAGTGAGGTTCCCTAGGTGCACGTGACAAACCCCAAGGGGGAGCACCCAGCAACTGTTAACATATCTGTCACCTATGGGACACATTCTCATGGACAGAAAGCCTCCTTGCTTTTGTACATGCCTAAGCAAAAACTGATACTCCCAAACAAAACTTTAGAGAAAACTATTCCTGTCTTACATCCTCTAGCAATCAATTACCTCCCGCTTCGCTAACAAGTGAGAATTGAAATTATCCACCCTACCCACTGCTTACTGGCTACATTAATGTGACCTTACCATTGCATTTTCACCCCCTGTTAGATGTTGCTATTCCAGGAGTCACTTCCCCTCAGGCAAACAACTTGATCGTTCATTATAAGAACTTCCTAAAGGACCCATCAATCGTTCCACAGAAAGCATTCATCAACAATATAGATCCCAAAACATTCTGGGAGCCCCTTGCCTCACAAATCCTTGCCATGCTGTTTCCATCAATCCTAAACTGTTATATTATGATGCTTATCCATCCTAATCAAGTCCCTACCCTCCTGCCATTGAAAGATCTAGGTGGGCCTTAAACCAAACTTCCAGGTCTCAATAAATTCCAACCATGCTTCAGGACACCACCAAAACCATCATGGCAGTATTCTCTGACTGCAATAAACAATAATCTCAACTTTGTCCTACCAACAGGTTATGCTGAATGGATATTTAGAGCAGACATTAGACAAAAGGAATCAAAGCGTTAATAGCTTTATCAAAAAGCCAAGCCATATTCTTTACTCCAATCTTCTAAAGATTATTTTCAATGAATTTTTAATGACTCTAGTTCTGCAAAAATATTTGGGAATAGCTATAGAGTGTTCAGTGGGGGATGGCCACACTTACAACAACTCACCATCATAAGTACCAATCTGGTCCTAAAAGAGTAAAAATAAGAACCTACCCCCACAAAAAGAGTGGTAACCCCTCTTCAAAACCCGATCCCCTCTTTAATGGCCCATTGCCTCAAAACTGTGACACTGGAGAATTACTCCTCAATCTGAGTTTCAGCGGGAACAAATCACGCTCAAACCACAGCACAGAAACAGCGAAGAAGACATGGAACTCACCTTCCAAAGAGCAGCCGGAGAAACACCAAAACACTGATGGAGATGAGCTTCTTGGCCAACTCTGAGAAGTGAGCTGAAGCAATAGGATGTTCTAGATCAGTGATGGTAAGCCTTTCAGAGCGTTTGACGACACGAACAGCCCACCGCAGCATGCAGGCCATAGGTTCGCCACCACTGTCCTAGATCCTGAGAGTCTAATGTCGCCAGCTGGATTCTGATGGGAAGATCAGACAGAGAAAAGAGCCACTGGTGTTTGATCAGAAGCACCTCCTCATGCACCAGAGAAGGGGCCTTTGGAACAGAAAGACAGAAAAACAGTGTGGTGGGTTGATTATGGTTGACTTGAGTGGGAACGCCCAACTGAACTGAATCAGTGTGGTTCTGGGCATGGAAGACCCACCCGAGTATTGTTGCCTGAAGGGCATAAAAGGAGAACAGGAGGGTAACACTGCATGCTGCTGACTTCCCAAAAGCAGCTCTGTCATGGCTGGTTTTCCTGAGAGGAACTTGGCTGTTCCCACTGGAGGAGGAGCACAGGTCCTCACTGTTACCAGGGATGGCTGCTGTTCTCTTCGGGGGAGCGCTGGTCTTCGCCTTTGTCTTGAGTGTCACTTCCTGGCTCCAGCGCCAATCCCTCAGTCTTCCAGATCCTTCACCCTGTGGGCACACACCTTCTAGCTTCCAGCACTGTTCCTTGGGCCTTCCCAGTGCAGATCCTTCACACAGGCTTGCATGAGACACTGCCGTGGGCTCTAGGCCTCTGGCTGGACTCATGAAGGACACTGTCATGGGATCCAGGCTCTTGGCTGGATTCTTCTGGTCTCTAGCACATGGACAGATCTCTTACACTCATCTGCATTTGACTTTTGGGGTAAATAATATAAGATAATCCTATAAATTTATGTGTCATGTTTTAAATGTATTCCCTTGCAAGCTCTGTGCCCCTCACTGGAGAAAAGAAAGAGCCAACAACCAGGAAGAAAAGTCATAGAAACTCAGAAAGAAGAAAAAGTACTCTTGACCCAGAACTGGAAGCAGCTTTGACCAATACCTCTGACAAGGAGATTCAATTAGCTTGAGAATCCAAAGTTTAATGAAGAAACAGCCAACAATGAAGTAGGCCAAGGACGAGTAAGAAACGTGGTCAAAAATGACAAGGTCAAGCCAGTATTTGAGGAACCACACAAATCCATACATGTGGGAAAAAGTCTACGGCACAAGAAAGCCAACATTTCCAGCCTACAAGAAGTCAAGTTCAACATCCTCAAGGGCACTCCAACTTCAACCCTGAAGGACTCTCTGGCGACCAATGTGCACATAAAGAAGTTCAGCCTGGCTGCAACCTACAGCAACAACCCTGTGGTCATTGCTTTTGCAGATAAGCTGGAGGTAAATAATACCTTGAAAAGTCTAAACATAGAATCCAATTTTATCACCAGAACCGGAATCTGGCCCTGATAGAGGCACTGAGAGAAAAATGACACCTTAACAGAGATCAAGACCAACAACCAGAAGCAGCGGCTAGGAAAAGCCACAGAGATTTAAAGTGCCTGGACACATGAGAAGTATTCAAGGATCCTCAAGTTTGGATTCCAGTCACCAAGCAAGGACCATGAACAAGAATGGCAGCTGCCCGCACAAAGAATAATCACCTAGTTTGTAAGACGAGAGTAGGAGATCAAAGGTAAATTTTCATGAGAGGTGAACTTTTACCATGGCAGCAATTTAAAACCAAACAAACAGCAAAAATTCTTCTCCTTCCCCATCAGGACCATTTCATCAAAGGTTGTTCATTTCTGTCAATACAAAACTAATAATTTGTTATCCATTTTTAGGGTTATTTATCTTGGATTTTTAAAATGAAATTGTTTTTTTTGTTTGTGGGTACCTCCGCCAAATTGCACAAGTGGATGGATGCAGATCTTAGAGAGTGACAAAAATCAAAAATGATTTTAGCCAAACACACACACACAAACACACACACACACACAAGTGAAGGGAAGATCTGAGGCATTACAAAAATAAAGACAAAAATGTCAACAATGAAGTCCTTCTGCAAATGTTAGCCACCTCCTCTATGTTTTAGGGTTTTATTCCTAGAAAATTTTAATTCCTTGCTATTATAGAAAATTGCCTTTGTCTCCTAATAACCATGCGGCCCTGGAGACAAACTTCATCTTTAAAGTATGTTTATTTCTGTATGAGCAAAATCGGCTGTGCCCAGGACTTGAAAAATGCTAGTAAATAGTTCATGAGTGCGGTTAGGTCCGCTGTGAGGGTTGAGACAGGAAGTTATCCAATAGACCCACAACTCAGATTCTGCAAATGATCAATTTACAATCAGAGCAAGAAAACTCAGCACTTTTTTGCCCGTATGGTGTTTTGTGTGTTTCACATATTCACCTTGTCTGTCCAACACTAGGGCCCCTGGGACCAGGACTGGGTTACCTCTTCCTTACATATATAAAACATACACTCAGGCCCTAACCATGTTACTTCACATCTCTGTGCCATCACACACATTGTATGACTACTAAAAATTCTGCTTTCCTCTCATCTATTCCACAGTACTCTACCATCATCTCTGTTTTGACTCTACCTCCATTCCTGCCTTCACCCTAGCCCTTTAGTCCCTTCATTCCTACCTCCCTCTAAGCTTAGCCTGGCTAGAATGTCCTGCAGGAAACCTTCCAGGGCCTAGGCAGGGGCACAGAATTCTTTCTAAGGGAAAAATTCTAGCATCACTAGGATCTAAGTTCCATGAGGAAGAGATTTTTCTCTGCTTCACTGTCCCCTGTATTCCCAGCATCTATCGCAATGGCTGGTGTACAACAGAAACTCCATGGACACTTGTTCAGTGACCAAATGCTTCCATGGCACAGCACTGTAAATCTGCTTCAGCATTTTTTGATTGAAAGTGTGATTTATGTGTCCATCTGTCCCACTATAAAATAAACGGTAGAGACCATTTCTCAGTGGATATGTGCCTCTGAGGCCCATGCATGCCTGGTACACAGTGGGCACTCACCTGCTGATGGGTGAATAAAGAATGAATGCAATATGCCAGCACTGTTCTGGGCACTCAGTAAAGTCTCTCAATAAAAATGTATGCACTGCTCTAATCTAGAGCTCTCTGTACCTACTGAGAGAATTTTAAAAATGTGATTTTCCAGTCTGCTTTAATCCACTAACTATCCTTTCTCTATTATGTTAAGAATTGCTCACATGTTTCTGATGAGTTGCATCCCTGCATACCATTTCCTTAGTCAAAACAGCCATCCCCCATCAGGGCCTGTCATCCCTCCCACGGTCCTTCCTATGCTGATTCCTACAATTCAGTGAGGGCTCATGGTAGTGGTCAATGCCAGTCAAATCTGTGTCCTCCCCTTGCTCCGTTTGGCCAAAGACCTTTGCTCCTCATTAGTACTAGACCTGCCCTTGACCTATACCCAGTGGAAATACCAGGAGGATGTACTTGTACCCTAATATGTTGCCAGGAATCAGACCACCATTTCCCCATAGGGAGAGTGCTGTATCGGAGAGTTACATTTCAAGGTTGTGCTCCAAGAACAAATTAGTGAAAAATAAATCACAAGTATGACCAACGATTTGTCAGTGAAGCAAAGACACAACAATAAATCTCCGTGCACAGTTTAAAAGCCTCATAAAGCAATGAAAGAAAAGACCTACAAAACAGGCATAAATGTCCTACACACATCAATTATAGGGTGTCCATACACTAAGGTTGAGACTATTGTGTCATAAAATTTAGTCTAAAATAAATACGCTAACTTTAATAGGTGTACTAATCAGTTAAGCTTTTGATTAACAAATAATTTTGTTTGACATGTCGAAATTAGTCGGGTTTTAAGGAGTGATTTGGGTGCTACAGGACTAATAAAAACTCAAACCTATCTGAGGGAGAAAAACTAGTATCCTCTTTTGCTTTAGAATTTCCATGTAACAAAAAAGGTATTTAAAATCATCCCATTATTCGGACTCTAAAAATGGAAATTATGGGGAAATTGGGAACATAGAAATGATATAACATTTAAAACAAAAGATCAGAATATATGTAATATATGCAAGCTGATTAGAAATATGCAAATTGTGTGTGTGTGTGTGTGTGTGTGTGTGTGTGTGTGTGTGTGTGTGTAAGTTAATACGTGCTGTCGATTGGATGTGGTTTCTCTCCACCAAGAATCATGCTGAAGCTTGGTCCCCAAAATAAAGGTAGTGAAAGGTACTGGACCCTTTAAAAACGATTAAATCTTTAAGAAGGAGTAATGCTTTTCTCAGGAGAGTTTGCCCTCTCTTGGGACTGGACTGATTACTGCAAAAACAGGATGTTATTAGACGAGCTCAATGCTGGTGCCTTCTCTTACACTCTCACACACATCTCTTCCACACGCACCCAACTTGCCCATCCATTTCTCCTGCCATGTCATGATAAAGCATGAGATGCAGAAGTAGCTGCCCAACTGTGAATTTCCCTGCATCCCTTATTTTCTTTTATAAATTACCCAGACTCAGGTATTGTTATAGTAACAGAAAATGGATTAAGACAATTCATAACAATGAAAACAGCTGCATCAGAGTAATCAATCATGAATTATATTAAATTATTTTATAATTTAAAAAATGTTGCTTTCCAATTTTAAAAGGAGGCTTGAGAGATGGGAGATCTGGAGTCACTCAATGGACCTGTGAGTTGTATACAAGTTATCTGGACCCACTTGAAGACTTCTTTTCCTGAATAAGAATCAACTCAGTACTTGTCAGCTGGATCCTCTCCGGTGCTCTCAACTTAGTCTGATCTGGAAAAGCCACTGCCACTCTGAACTACATTACGGTCAAGCTGAAGGAAACAGGAGACACCAAGCCGTTCTTTCCTTTACTTCAGAGCAGCCCTGGCTGATAGCTCTGGGCACATCATCAAGAGTGAACTTGGAAGCAACTACCAAGAGATTAGTACCAAGTTTTTAAAAGCTACTGAAGAACACTACCTCCAAATCCCACAGGTGGATAACTCCAACAAATGCATGAGTTTACAAGCCTAATGAGATTACAGTGAATTTCATGATCCCACAGACTAATAATTTACAGAATTCAACAATTGGCTAGTGAAACTAGAGAACAGCTCAATAGTTTGAGTAAGTATTGTAACAATACAAATGGAGGCCACATAAATATTTAAAAGTTACAAACCAACCTAATGAAGTATTCTATATTCTCTCCCTGAAAAATACAGCTTCCTAATGACAAATTTTAAAAATATGTTTAGGGACAGAACACCCACCACGCACAGGCCCGGAGTCTGATTCCCAGCATGGCGATCAGTTGATCAACTAATCAATCAAAGTATGTTTAAACTTAGGATTCATATATGACTGAAAGTCGCAAAACACCAAAGATGAATGAATTTACCAGTTATTGTACATGTCTGCTTATTCTGTTAACACTCCAGAAATAGTAAATGAGTGATATAATAAAATTGTAATTCACAATATATTTGTTTCATAACATCTATTTTATCTTGCCTTCATCTCAGCAAAATTGCTAATGTTATGAAAAGTTAAAGTTTTAATATCGTGTATTATTATATTGACCATAGTGATTTAAGCAATTAAAATAAATTTGTGATTGTATTGAGTGTAGAAAGTTTGAACATATCCTCGTCAAAAATTTAAAGTGTAGTATAATTTAAATTACAAATTAAAGTATAAACATATAAATTTATAACCTGCCTATAAACTCAGTATAAATATAAATTCTAAGAAATATGAAATTCAAAGATTCTATGAAAATTAAAAGCCAAAATACCAATAACCTTAAGTACCAACAATGTAATTCAGGGTTATTCAAATAAAGGTGATACTCATTTACTTTTCATCTCAACTAAATCTTCTTAAATATCTTTAAAATTCCTACTTTCTATTCCTAATTGTAGCAGCCAACACCTGATAAAGTCTAGTTGCTAATGTAAAGAATCAAAATCATCTAATATGGAATATTTAATATTGAAAAATGATCCTCGGTCACCATGTACAACTGCTGGGAACTGAAGAGGCCCTTTGGAACTACAAATTATGACAAAAGGAGATCAAGAACAGAGCGCTTAGTGCTACTGGGAAAGCACAATTTGCTGTACAAAACTCTATTCCATCTGTGCTTTGTGAAAGGAAACATTTGACAAGATAATTAATTTGTTTTCTCCTCTTACCTAAGCACTTCTGCCACTCAAATCCTCCCAGCTCTCCCAAGCCATGTCTGACTCTGCCATTTTCAGAGGCACAAGCTGAAAGGCTTTAGGACAGTCAGGCACGGCCACCTTCTGTTTCAAGGACACAGATCAGAGATGCTAGGAAGGATTTCCCTGGGACCCAAGCAGCACCAATCACAGTCCAGGGAGTGGAGGTTTATCGTGTGGGTCATGAGTCAGTCCGAGGGGCAAAGTGACTGTGTATTGAGCGTGCACACATGTGTGTGTGTACGTGTGTTTGTGCACACGTGCACACATGATACACGGAGCCTTCTAAATCATAGGCCCAGGCCTGGGACCCCTCATACCCAGGCATAAGGACCCAACTGCAGGACCCCAAGCCACTCAAGACGTTGTCTCCACGGTTTCATTGCAACCACCACGAGCTTCTAAGGAGGTCATCAGTCATCACTAAATCCAATTTCAATGTCTCAAGATTCATATTTTCCTGTTTGTTAGACCAAGATTCTTCACTCACTTTCCAAATGAACATCATCTGTTCCAACAGAGAAGGAAAAAGGGGTTGGGTGGGACTTCCTGAGAGAAGAATTTGGTCTCCAATGTGAGATTTCCAAATGATTTTCAAAGGCAAATGTGACTCCACAGCATTTTTGCTTTTCCACTGATTTTACAGTCTAATTCCCAAGTAAAAGATGATTCCACCACAGGGAAGTAGGCATGAAGGGAATTGAAGCAAAACAGTCTCAAGCAGCAGGTGAAATCATGGGTTGAGTTAGAGCACATGGTAAGATATGTATTTTTTCTGCCTGAAGAGCCTTCTTCCAGGGCCAGACTATAGCAAGCCTGAGTCTCAAATGATTATGATACAGAAAACTTTACAGAGGGTTACTCAACACCCTCCCATCAGTCTTGGTCACAAGAAAACTTAAATTGGTTTAAACAAGTTGCTTTCCTTCTAACACCTACCACCATAGCTGAACTGAGGGAATGAAAACTTTGACGTTAATGGTGCGGGGAGTGTTACTAATTCAGTTACTTTAGTGACTCCACTCATCGAGGCCCTTCATGAGGCCCTTCCATAGCCACTTCCAATGCATAACACCAACATCAGCATTTTGTGGCATTGGTTTGTTAAGGACAAGATTCCTTGTTTTGAACATCAAAGGTCTTAGTGTTCTGGTTATTCTCAGTTCCTTCCATGGTGGACATTCAGTAAATATTTGTTATCTGAAAAAAAAGACATGCATACATGGAAAGATATCTGTACTAGAAGATGAATCTAGTTTCTAAACAGGAATTTATAAACTCACTTGTGGAATGCCACATGTTTGTAAGCAGAGAACTGCCTCCCCTAGCCACTGAATCTCACAAGCCTGCAAACACATCTCACTTCCTATTCTGGAAGCTCTCTGGAGCACACGGAGGGGCACGCCTCCCTCTCATTTGGAGCCTAGATCAGAGTCTGGCATGTAACAGACACACAATGCTTACTTGTGGAAAGAATGAGAACAAGAAATAGTCCCTCAGTTTGCCTGGGTTTTGGGGTGAGAAAGATGCCACTAGGCCCTCTGCAGCCATAGCACCATGACTCTGAAGGAGCAGCTAGCAAAAGAGGTGACAGTCCACTGAGCTGTGTCATCTTCACCAGCAGGAGCCTGCTCAGTACTGACTTAGGATACGGAACCCAGGTGGAGGAAGTGGTTTATAGAGGAACGACCCTGGGGACTGTAACTGGTCCCAGGCCTCTGTCTCTCTTTTTCCCTCTCACTGCTTCCTGGCTGCCATGAGGTGAGACACTTTGCTGTATCACATCCTTCCACCACAATGTTTCTGCCTTGCCACAGGCATAAAAATAATGGACCCAACTGACTATGGACTGAAACCTCTGAAACTGTGAGCCAAAATGAACCTTTCCTCCCTTAAGCTGTTTATGTCAGGTATTTGGTCAGGGCCACGGAAAGCTAACTAACACAATGCTTCTGTAGAAGTGGAACAGAGCTTTAGAGAGTTCTGCCTGCTGTTCACAGACCTTTGTGGCAAGTATGCTGCCATCACAAAATAACAGAGTAGGACCAGAATGTATAGATGCACACCACAGATTCCGACCACACATCTTGAACTCATTTCCTTTGTAGACGAATGTGTGGGCAGTCTGGTGCAGCACCACAGGAAGGAGGACCACAGTGGCTAAGTGGGAACAGCACATACTGTCTAGCAGGGCTTGAATTCTTTTCAAAAATATTCACATTCAGTGAACACAAGGCCAAGTAAACAAAACTTTTCCTGATCACCACTTACTAGCTCCCAAGCTGCCATTTTATGAAGCCTGGTTGGTGACTCCAGACAATGGATAAACACTCCATATTCCATGAGATTTCTGAAAAATCACTGTCTCTTCAGAGCTATCTAAACCTGTGCTGGAATGGAGCCATTTCAGGAATGAGCTTCTGCAGAGTCATCAGAAGCAAATTAAAGTGTTTCTCCCAAAAATCTCCTTTTTCTGGAAGGCATTCGATCAGGATGTTCCTTCAACTCTCTGTTTTCTTTCTAAGTGGTAGCTTTTTGCTCTATGGAAAAAATAAGAACAATCTTAAACCTATTCAAAGATATTTAATTTTCTTGTAAGAAAAGTCCCACCATTGTCAAACGCAGCTTTGTCTGTGCTGCCTGCACAGGACAACTCTATATTTTCAACAGAGCTGTTAAAGTAATCTGTCCTTCGCAGCCATTTGCCAAGAGTTCTTGGCATACAGCCTCAGTGATATCTGCAAAGCTATTTCTACCCATGATACCTTTATTTTGAGCTGCACATTAGCCTGTCATTAAGGCCCTCTTACGACAAAAAAAAAAGTAGCCACTTGTCTCTGGTTTTTTTTTTTTTTTAAAACAAGTGATGAGCTTGACTACAGTGTGATTTTCCAGGTTTAACTGCTTATTTAGATCAAACCTCATATCACATGCTTATTACAAATGGTCAAGAGGAGCATGAAGAGAAATCACGTTTGCTATTTGGCCTCCCAAGTTATTTATGTTGGGAAAATGGAAAGCTGCATCATGAGGGAATAGTCTTATGAATGTTATTATAAATGGCATCAGAACCGCAGCCTAGCATTTTGGCATTTGGCACTAATCATGGACGCACCACATGTCAAAAGAATTAAACATATACATGTTCAGTGCTACATATTAATGTGCTGCCAGGGTACAGCTGGGAATTCCTGACAGCCATGCAGCAAGGAAATGAGCAACTGCCCGTACGCTTTTCCCTTCTCCCCAGTATATAGGTTCTGTGTGCCCTCAGGATGTGACAGGAGGGTGGGGAGGATGACTAAAGGGTGATTCAGAAGCACAGGCTTTCACTTGAAACAAGAATTTGGGGCATAAAACACCACTGCTCGGACTTCACCTCTAAAACAGTTTCTTTCAAGGGCTAGAGAGTGAGTACCTTAGGCTTTGCTGGACCACACAGTCATGTTCACACAATGTTCTTCTTTGTAATCTTTTTTCTACAACACTTTAAAATCATGAACTGCACAGAAACAGGTTTTGTCCGTGCGTAGTTGGTTGACCCTTGACCTAAGGAAGTTAAGTGGTTGTCGGCCAGGGACCCCAGACCATCGGGGTATGTAAAACTCATGACTTGGTTCAGGATCCTTCTCTTTAAATTAGGACTGTGACCTGATTACTATGCATCAGCATGATTCAAACACAAGTAGTTGGACCCGGCATATCTGATTTTTGTTCTCATATTGTTGTTTTGAGGTTTGAGGGGTTGTTTTATTTTTTGTTTGTTTTTGTTTTGCAGTACTGGGGACTGAACCCAGGGGTGCTCTACCACTAAATTATATCATCAGTCCCCTCCCCCTTTTCTATGTCGAGACAGGTTCTTACTAGTTGATCAAGTGAGACTTGAACTTTCAATCCTCCTGCCTCAGGCTCCCTCAGTGCTGGGATTACAAGTATGCTTCACCATGCCTGGCTGCATATCTGTTTGTCTTCACCGCTGAGTGCAATTGTGATCCTCCTGA